>NRSZ01000876.1:2610-16862 GCA_002901185.1 Tolypocladium capitatum
TGTTATTCCGTCCCGTTTACATTTTAAAACAGATTTCTGTCTATACCCTCTAGGCCATAACTATTGAATACATTTGTGCCTCCGGGGAAGCCGGTGAAACCCATGGATTCCAGTCTCAAAGTCCACTACGTCGTAGTTATGTTTTTTTTGTCGAGCTTCGAGTGAACTTGATTCGATACGACACACGCGGGCTGCTGGTTAGCAGTGCTTCCATGTCAAGTACATCACTCATGCAGGCAGCCCGGGGATTGATTGGTTCGGCTTTCCGATTTAGGATCCGAGTCTTGAAATTCCTGCTCCCTGGACGCACACCGCCTTTCGTAAATACTAGCTTCGACGCTCCCTACGAGACGCTCCCCTGTATAGACAATACGAGTAGCATGCACCTGCCACCCAGTGGAGTCATAAGCACGGCCCGTAACCTGGTCCTGGCATCTCATGGACCACTCTGATAAGCGAATTGTTGTGCACGAGGTCCCGAGCCCGGGAACACTTGCGGCTCTTGCGCTATGCTGGGTTAATGAGGCATATGCAGGTCTATTCATCGCAGCATTGTTAATACAAAGGACCACGCATTGACCTTGACTTACACAGTGGTCAAGGAGTGACCCTACTCACTAGACCTTGACCATATATATAACAGTCCAAGCAAAATCCCAAGTTTTCTCCTTCCTCCTTCTTTTACAAACTTAGGCGAGGTCTCTCCTTCACCATGCGGTCCATTCTTCTATACATTCTTCTTGCGGTTGTCCGTGCGGCTCCGAGCCCAAGCCACGTGGATATTGTCCCCATTCCTGGCGCAACAGTAGTTCCTCAATTCTGGGATGTTCAGGCTTTCCTAGACGGACCAACCTTGATACTAAACGGCACCGTACAAGACATACACAAACAACTGTTGGAGATTAACCCCAACTACGATACGGATTTTAACCACACTGCCGTCGCCACGGGTGACCTTGAGAAACGCACCGATTTTACCGGCTCTAAAGTTATCTGCAGCAGAGCTATATTTGGCCATCTTAATTACGGAGCATATAAAGATAGCCTTACGTATCTCGGTAAGCATCCGGGCAGGCCGCATATGCCACCCGGCCCAAGGGCTTGCTCGCGTGTTAGCTGCTCATATAACACCGGAGTTTATATATGCAACGATGTGAGTTTAGTTTACGCCGGGATACGATTGGGTATTGTCATACTGACCCTACACGATAGACACCGACGGATAAGTATTTGATCTCTTGGGGATCAGTTGTCGATGGCTTGCAGTATATCTGGGCAAAATGCGTTGCCGGTATACTGGTGGACATGCAGGGCGGCCAGGTCTTTCATTCTACCAACTGGAACGTCATCCTTAGAGAAACAAACTGTTAAATTGCGTTCATTTCCAGCTGCTGGCTTTCTTCACGACACTGCACATGCAACATCATCGAAGTCTGTGCCTATAGGGACTATGCATTTGAGGCATGTCAATAAGTTGTTATACGAAGTACAAATGGAGGAGTAGGCTCCGATCCAATGGCCAAGTCTCGTCGTGTAATTCCAATGCAATAATTCATGACCTATTGGTATAATTAGCGACGCCAGCTGTCCCTCAATCTCGGGGAAGCTATATGTCCACCCCAACAGTAGCTCATGTAGAGTAAAAAAATGCACCTGCTCAAGGTCATCGCCTGCCATCAATGATGGCAGCACCAAAGAGACAGCTCAGGCGCACAAGTGCCGCCTCAATTATGAAAGCAAACACAGAGCCTGCCCGTAGCAGCGAGGAAGATACGGTCTATATTGCCAAGATAGTCATAGCTGCTTGTCGATACTCATCTTGATCTCTCCAAAGCACTCGAGGTTATCGGCACCAGATAGCACCAGGTCCTCAGTGGCAAACAACTTGGCGAACTCTTGGGCGGCATTTTACTTCCAGCAGGGCGATTCCCGTGCCTGGCAAGGACGATGACGTGGTGGAGCTGTCATCTTTGCTCATGCTAGACTACTCATAGTGCCATGTCGGGGGACACGGGAGAGGTACAGGGCGCATGCGAGGGTCCAGTTGCATCCATCCGGGAGGCCAGGTATTGTCGGCGAGGTTAAGAAGCTGGTGGCAGATGTCAGAAGCTGGCGATTTTGCCTTTGATACCTAGCTCACAGACATGGCTTCGATCCCCTGATGGGTGTAGAGCTTGATGTCAAGGTCATCGTGCTCCAAGCTGGTATATTCGCCAGCTCTTCAAAGTAATTTCCGACGTCCTAGGTGATGCTTTCTATCACCGCTGAGGATTCACTGATGCCACTCGGTTGATTCCCCAATGCTGCGGGATAACCTAGAAGCACCAGGGAGTTTGAAGAGAATGCGCCTAGATTGCGAGCAATAGTATATAAGTTTGATATAGCGTTGTTTTCTGTTCTAACTACCGCCCCAAACTTCAGCCCTGACGACTTATTATCCTGCGGGGGAGTCTGGTAGCAGCAACGGACCTGGAAGGTAGCAGGCTTTGATATTGGAAGTGGGCTGTGCAAATAACATCTCAATGGCATTATGAGACAGAGTGCCTGGAAAGTGAAAGCCCATGGAGCCACGGCTCGTGTTGAATGCACTAACCTTTAGAGGCGGACTGCTTCAGTACTTTTTGCACCATAATGCCATGTAGTGGGATGTTATTTTTCTTGTCCACGGTACCCTTCGCTCTGCAACTCCTCACTGCATGGCCGCAACCCTTCATATCCGGCCGCAGCTTCGATTCGAGAGATGCCAGCGTGTCACTCCCCATCTCAGCAGCTCGGTAGACAATTTCGTCCGAATCGGTGTGGTTAGGGAACCCGTAGACAGAGTCACTGTTCCTCCCGCCAGAGAGATTCTCCTCACTGAGTGTGTTCGACTCCACTCTATGGGAACGGTTGTTGCCGAACTTGAACGGGTTACCGCTAGACCCAAATGTTAACGGCGCGTCGCCGTCGGCTTGCAATGCCACGCGGCGTTTAATACCGAACCGGCGGGCGCAGTACAGCACGATCGGAAGAAAGGTGGGGAGGCAAGCAGAGACGATGCCTGCGGACAATTCGATGGCGGTCCAACCCGCTGTCGCTGCTAATGTATATGTCGGATCTATACTCGAGTAGGTGAAGAGGACGCTGGTTCGGTATGCAGAGGCAAAGACGACACTGTGGGTATGTCAGAAGTGCTGCCAATTACTTGTCAAGTCAGTCTATAGGGGACTTACAAGAACCCCAAACCAAAAGCTAAAGTTAGACCCACCTTCTCCGCCTTCCGTGACTTTAGCTTCCAGATTTCCGGAATAGGCATGAGTAAGATGACAAGATCCGTCAAGATGGTTGCGGCGGCGTTGGATATCCAGGTGCCAACCTGATGAATGCAGTGCCCAGGGAGCTGAGGGTACCACAGCTTCTGGACGGGGACGCAGATGAAGATGAAGAGAAACGTGATGCAGATGACCCAGGCCCAGACAAATGCCCCTACCACCCACATCATCTTCTTGAAGTAAGGAAAGTGGAAGATGCGATAATACATGAGCAACAGGCTGAGCTTCGTCCAACCGAGATTCCAGGCGTAGAGAATCTCGGCCACGACGAGCCATTTGGCCATCATGACGATATCCTCGGGATCAAGCTTATCCGCGTGGATGCCCATACCAGTCGAGTACATGGCGAAGATGAACCCGACAACTGCCAGGTTCCAGCACTATTTGCCAGTCAGTCAGCAGGCCGTATATATTGACCGGTCATTTTTCTTCAGGGTATTTGGAGACCTACGGCCGAGAAGATGATCATTCCGTCGTCCCACCATATTGGCTGCTGTTTGAGCCGACGGCTCAACAACCTCAGAGCGACGGCGACCACCCCCAGAACCGTGACTGATGTGATGACCTGCACAGACCACGGCTGAAGATTGTCCGGGTCGTAACCCGACAAGCCTGGGTGTTTAGACTTGTCGTCAGACGCCATTGAACCCGTGAGCTGGAAGGTACCGCAGGCATTCGGCTTGCCAAGGGCCAAAGGTATTTAAAAAGGCATGTTCATATTTAAAAGTTCAGAAGGCAAAAGAAAAAGCCTTGGACGTAGCTCTCTCGACTCGCACCAATTTCCCCGTTTAAACGGCAAATTGCACTCGACTTTTTGCTTTGCCATACGAAGTACGTACTTCGTATTTTGTATTCGACGACGGCGCTCCATGGGTCCCTGGCTGGCCACCAATAAGAAACATCCCCTGCATTGGGACCAGAGTTCAGACCTGTCAGTTTCCCAATGTTTTGCGCTAGTCTCCTCTTGTCGTCTGCGTTGACTTGATGGTACGAGTATGACTTCATGTTTTGTTCCGACGAGAAGACCAGATGAACATTCCTGGGAGCATAGGTAGTCCGACCGGACGGAGACGGAGAAGGCTTGTCACGGCAGTGCCCAGAACCGGCCTTCGGAGGGTTCAACCCCTGTCGCCCCGTTACTTATGTTGAACGGTCGATGGCTGACGGCATTCACTTTCACGCACAGTCACCAGTGGTACTGATGAACTCAATAGTATACGAAGTGTTCAAGTCGCAATGGGCCACTCGCAATTCTCCCAATAACCGCTGAACCAGAAACCAGCTCCCCGCTCCCAGGAGCCACATGTTGAATAAGAAGTCGCTTGAGTCATGCACATGCACACAGGGAGTTGCCGACCGGGTAAACACAACCAGGGAACATTACTCGTAATCAGTCGGGCCGTTATCCATCATCACCATGGACTGCAGCCCATGGAACAGCGCCGCCTTAAATAACCCCTGGCAAGGTAGGAACGTCGCAAGGTAACACGGCCGAAGAGAGGGGTGTTTTATGCAGTGTCAGCCTTCAACTATTACCCATGCTCTCAAGTGACGACTCCCCCCACCAAGCCCAGCTAGCTATAGACGGCAAGGATCCCATGTACAAGTTTCAGTCGCCGGTTTAGTACGAAGTACTAGGATTAATAAAAGCCAGGTTACCCGGTTTCGCAGACTCGCGAAAACGAGGGGCCAAGAATGGGTGTTGAGGAACCCAGGTCGAGGTCGTGCTCGAGCACAGCCCAAGCAGTACAAGACCATGGCCTCTCCCAGTTACCTCCTTCACAACCCTGCCTCATCATCGGATATTAGGTGGAAAGCCTCCACCCCAAAGCCCGAAATGGCCGCAACGACCACCGTCGACGTCCCGCATCTTGGTGGCATTCGAGCAGGCTACCGCATCTCCGGCGATGGTATAAACCCTGCAAAACCCACTGTCGTCCTCGTTAACTCCATGTGCATGACCTCGTCCCTGTATAACACTCAGTTTGAGAGCAAGATCCTGACTGATGCTGTCAACCTCCTTGCCGTCGAGCCTCTTGGCCATGGCGCCACTAGCTCCTCCTCGGAGCAGTTCACATACTGGGATTCGGCCATCATGGCATTGGAAGTGATGGACGCCCTCATGGTGCCCAAAGCGTTTGCACTAGGCACCAGCCAAGGGGGGTGGGTAGTCGTCCGTATGGCACTGCTCGCGCCGTCCAGGGTATGCCCGCTCTCCTGGCATGGTTGGACGACGGTGCTAATTGAAAGCAGATACTGGGCCTGCTCCCCCTCGGCACTTCAATGGACTATGAGTCGGCCGCCTCACGTCAAAATGGCTGCTGGGATCCCAAGACAAAGCTTGCCACCTTCTACGACAAGTGGTGTAGTGCTTCTTCGACCCCCGACTTTGTTGTTGACGACGACTGGCGCGGAATGGTTACTCGCCTTGGCTTCTCTGGGGCTGTCTCGCCCGAAACACTGTTATTCTGGGACAGGACGCTGAAGTCTGTATACTCCGGCGACGAGGGGCGTAAGAAACTGCGCATGGCACTTGCCTGCCTGATGGAGCGGGATGGCCTCCTGCTTCGTCTGAGAGATATCAAGTGCCCAGTATACTGGCTGCAGGTTCGTGTCACACCGCAGCAAGCTGCCTGGCTTGGAGGTTGCGTTATGCTCATGTGGCTGACTACAGAGCCCCGAGGATCCCGTTTTTGGCAAACAGGTGCCGGCAGAGCATATCAAGCTGTTTACATCCGCGGCAGAGGCTAAGTTGACATTCGTTGATGGGGGTGGTCATTATCTTAATGCCACCAACCCCAATGAGGTTCAGGAGGCATTGTTAATGATGATTGATAAGCACGCGTAACATGAGGGGTTCATCGGACACAAATAAATACTCTCCTAGAGGTTGGTTGTATAGCAAGAATAGCGCTGCTGCTCGCCGTGGCTTCCGGTGCTTTACTTAGCCGTCGCCGACCATGCTCGGCACCCAACCATGTCCATCCTCACCGTGACCTTGTGTCCCAGCCTGGCCACTCCTTGGCGCGCAACCACAGCGGGCTATGGCGGCTGCCACTCGGCTCAGGATTACGAGTAGGTCAAAAATGACGAGCGGCGGGTCTTCGACGACTAAGTAACCATGCCCGCTGCACCAAGGCGATTCGGCCAGGTCGGCCACGCTGCCAATGACCACACTAAGCAGAGGCACGATCAAGAAGACTGCGCCGAAGAAGGTCAAGATAAACCTGGCGCTGCTCCTCGGTGACCTCGTAAGCAATCTGCACAATAGTTCCCCTGTTCTCGGTGGCCGACGCCAGCATGAAGGTGAGCAGCGACAGCGAGTCGACCAGCTTCAGTTCGTCGCCGATGAAGCCATCGAGGTCTAATAAAGGGCCCTTGATCCGATCCAGGCGTTTGCTAACGACGTCTCCGGGTTAGTGGAGCCCGAGTAGCCACTAATGAGCGGCACGTCCAGGTACGAGTACATGTCCAAGCCCCAGCATTCGTCGTCGGGCTCGCCTTACTCGTAATTTCCCATCTTGACTTTGCCTCGGGAATACCCGTGCTCAGTTGTGGCGAAGAAACCCGACGTATTAATCCATGTCCAGTACACGCCTCATTCGTAGGGGTCAGCGGGCCTGTAGCCGCGCTTTGTATAGTCGGGCGGGCACAGCTCCGTCTCATTGACCTCGTGGAAGACTTGCATGGGCTGGAGAGGGTCATCGCCACGTTTGTCGGAGCATCCGATATAAGTGCAGTCCTTGTATCACCCACCCTCGAAGCAGTAGTTGCAGTAGCTAGGCGTCAACTGGTTGAGCTTGTAGTCGTTGCAGCAGATGGACGCCTTGCTCACGATTCACGTCGCGTAGTTGCTACGATTGTTATTGATACAGTCTTGGAGAGATTACCTAGCGCTGGCAACGGCCTTTGGATGTGGCTTCTGCACACGCTACTGCCAGAAAACTAAACGCCTTTGCCCAAACAGTTCAACCTCCTCAAAGTTCAAGACTGCAGCCGTGCCCGGTGCCACCACTCTTGCCGTCGTCCACCCCCCCTTCGCCAAGGCGGTTTTGACAACGTCGCCTCGTTGACTGCACCACGGCATAGCTACCTAAATGACATGTAAATAAGGCTCTCCCGCCAACTTCCTCATCCCCAAGCACCTCAACGACGCTCGTCTCGTTGCATCCCTCACGATAGAATTCGACAGCATTCATCTCAGCAAGCGGGCGACGCGCCTTCTCCCAGCTGCCTCGGGTAAGGTGAATAAAGTGCTGCAATCATCAGAATAACCCTCCCCGGTAGCCACAAGTCGTTAATGCCGTCATGATGGGCGACACGGTAGGAGCAGTAACGAGCCCCCCCACGCACAGCAATGGGCAGTGTTTAACTCGACAAGCGGCCCACATAGTATCTCAGCCAACACCCCTTCCTTTCCGCACTAGCGGGCACTGCGTGATGCACAGGGCGACATCTAGACAGCGTGTGCGTGCGGGATACTCTCTTTATCGTAGCCCTTGGCACTCCTTGTCGCCGTTGTTGACACCGAACGCTCTACATTATGGACATAATCTTCTGCCTCTCTAGCATCCCACCCAAAGGCAAGCCGCACCATCTCGTACACCAGACCTTCGTCTGCTTGGGGCAAGCGGCCGAGGTTAGTAAAGCACGCATATATCCTTGATGCTGAGCAGTCTAAGATTTCAGCGAATGACCCTGTGAGAGGCCGCCCTTTCTTCTCAAGGTCTCTCTCGGCGCTTTGGAACTTTTGCCTGTATAGGCCACGAGCGAACTCTCGCCGCAACACATTCTTGTATGCGCAGTGACTGGGATCTTGAAGGATGTGTCTGATAGCTTCGTCCGACTCCAGTAGCGGAAATGGCATGGGGTAGTGGTTGACTTGCCAAGGAGCAGTGTGGGCGAATTCCCAGTCGATGATAGCAAGGAAATTGAAATCGTCGTCGATAAGAATATTTTGTGTACCAAGGTCCATGTGGTTGAAGGGAAACAAGTTCTCGGTGCCGATATCCTTGAATAGCGTGGACTCAGAGACAATATCGCAAAAAACCGAAGCACCTATCCTTAGAAAGGACGTCGAGCTACTGTCGACATCTGCATCAAATTTGTCGATTGCGGCTTGCCCAACCGCACCGAAGTACTCAGCTGTTGTAGAGAAAGGCCCGGCATCTCTAAAACATTCCGCAGCAGCAGTAGCTAGCCTGCCGATGACGGGCTCTCCAGTCAAGGAAAGAGATGAAATAGAGCCGATCTGAGGATATATCAAAGTCGCTAGCTCAGCTTGCACCTTCGTCCATTGAGTTATGATACATTCTTGAACTGCAGACTAGACATAGTTAGATCGCCATCTTAGTGGGTGGAAGTAGTATACTTACCGATAGATTGCAGATGTTGAATTCAACATCTCTCAAAGTATTGCCGTAGAACCCTTCCAGAAGCATATATGTAGCACCGGCATTTTCAGCAAGCAATGAACCTGGGGCTTCGTAGGCGTATACACAGGGAACAGTTATGTGGGGGAGTCTCTGCCCCACAAACTGCATGGTTGCAATCTCACATCTTGTCGCGTATGCCTCATCTTCCACATTAACCGAAGGAGGCGTGTCGGGATGGCGTGGTAAGCGAACGCGGGCAATGGCCAAACTCGCATCTTCGGCGACCATCTCAAAACAGATCCAGTACTGACCGGCCGAAAAAGGCTTGCTCATGGTCAACTTCTGCTGTATGATGCGTTCGGCGTGGTCTAAGAGCACGGATTTGTCGATTTGCTCCAGTGCAGCTTGCAGACGTTCCTTCATACCATTGTAGTTCCAACCGTCGAAAGACGACCATCTGCTGCTGGGGAGTACTCTGGCTTTCTGTAACGTAACCATAATGAGATTATAATGGCGATTCTTTGACCTGCAATCCGGGTTAAGCAGGATTGATGAATGGGGTCCGATTAAAACTCAAAATGTGCTCATTTATGGAAAACCCCCAATAGGTGTACGGGGCCCCGTAAAGATTAAATGTACGGGGCCCCGTACACCTATTGGGGCCCAGCTTTACGTGGACCCAATATACGAAGTAACTACGTAGTTATATTGGGTCCCGGGCTTTGTGATAGTGACACTAGCAGATGCCCCATCTTCAGGCTTTTGTATGTACATCCAAAATCACTGCAGATCACTGTAAGGTCAAGATCGGTTACTCATCTAGTCTTGTTGGGCATACGTCGTGTAAGGTAAATGCGCCCTCATTCAGAGCAGGTATGGGAATAGCCTTGACCATAGACAACTTTGCACTTCGGGCATTCAACTTAGTTACTAGAGGAAGGCATGGTTCTTGTTGTGGTTAGTGTTACTGGCTTGGTTGATGAGGCTGCGGTTGGTACGGAATAAATAAGCGTGGTGAACACGGATGGGGTGCTGTTCTCGAGGACCGATCCCAGATAGTTTATATACCTTTAGATCTGGAGCATTGATAGGCAGGACCGTCACCTTATTGCTGCCAGCTGCGGTTTCTGCACCTTGCGCAGTGCGGTTTTCTGCACCCAACGCGGTGCCTTTCCTGCACCGTCGACGCTTTTTTGGCCCTCTTCATGGCCTCGCTATCTGCTGCATTACGACGAAGTACACGAATACAAGTACAAGTACTAAAAAGGAGAGTACTAGAACAAGCAACGCTCTGAAATAGTACAGATCGGGACAGAGAGGCTAATGGCACCAATAACTCCTTCTTTCGCACGCAGTTCCCCAATCCCCTCTGTCCCTCTTGGGAGGTACCAACACCATCATGACTGATTATCAACATCGTACCAGGGTATGGCCTTGGCCTGAGCACCACTGCTCGTACTCTAGTAGGTAGGCTCAGCTCGTCCCCGGCGCATGTCACCCATCATGACGGACACGACGTCGTCGTCGCGAGTCACATTGATATTTGGCTGTGGACCAAGGCCTCCCTTGTCGTCGAGAACTTTATCACTACCACGCTCTCGTCGGCGAATCGCGTCGTAGATCTTAGCGGCGTTTCTCTCGGCGGGCGGGCGGCGTAGCTCCTCTGTCAAGATTGCCGTTGGTGGTCTACGGCACTGGCGGGTACTGTGCGACGCCCAGTGCGATGCCTGGCTGATTTCGTCTACAGGCAAGATATTCTCCTTGTCACGGCCATCAGCATGCTCGCGGGATGCTAGTGCTCCCTTATTTTTTACTGCTGATATCCAGAGGGCACGCGCATGCTGCACCAAACTGATCATATCCTGCACGAGTGTCTCTGCGTAGATGTCAAAACACAGGTAACTACCGCACGCTGAAGGCCCGCTACGCTTGAATGTGCCGCCTCTTTGACGGGATACTATTTAGATTTGAGGGTGGTTTCAAGGGCCAGTCATCTGGGGGAATTCGGCACGGTGAGGGCATACTACTATAAGCTTTCCGGATGGGTGCTGGGATATGTATAAGCGGGAAGCTGAGAAGCGGGAGGCCGGCGACGTAGGCGTGGATGTAGGCTCGGTCAGAAAGGGCGAAGCTCATGGCCGCCGTTCTCAGTGTAGAGAACCTTTCGGCAGAGTACTTAAATGCAACCATCTCAGCTGCGTTATCGATCTCGAGCGCCTAACACTTCATGGCTATTACGTGCATCAGTAACAGATCAGATGCCGGCTTTCGAAGGCTTGATGGCGCATGGGGAACACGCAAGGGTTAATGATGTCGACGAGGGTGTGAAGTAGAAAGGGTACATACGGATTTGACAGACGCTTGCCACGCTCTGGAGATGAGCAGAGTCTAGCCATGATCTTAGACCCTCTCAATGGAGGAGACAGACCGTGGCCTCAAAAATAGAAAACGCTTCAAGATGTTTAAGTACCGTTCTTCACCTTGGACGTTCTTCACCTTGGACATGTTCGAAGGAGCTCGAAAGTGTGTGCAATAACAAAGATAAATTTGATCGCTATAGACGATATCTCATATCCGGTTCCTAAGAAAATGTCATCAATGCGGCTGGCCCGTGCCAAAGATCCCCCTGTACGTGCATTCTCGATACTGTACTTTAAGCGTCTTATGAGTCGTTGGTCGTCATAAGGTTTTCGTGTTGTTAGATATTCACACATGGCCCATGTGCACATCCGCGGGGTGATCAATTACCCTAAGTTTTATAGAATTACCTATAGTTCAAATACCTTACACAATTATAGAAGAAGAGCGCATTATCTGCGATGTCTGCTCCAAGGAGTTGCCGCGAAATGAGATCCCAGTTCATATTCAGCTGCATGCGGCACGAGCGTCGATCTATAGAGCTCGAATCTGTCTAACAATACTGCTATAGTCTCAACTCTCCCGACTGCAAGTCGCTTGCAGTCCCTACATTTAGATCGAACGAGGAGACCTGCGAGGACGACATCAATGATAGTGGATCAGACTGCAGCACCACGGGCGAGGATTCCTTGGCGGAAGGAGACGATCAGTCATCTAAGCCAAAGCCGTTTGAATGCCCGGATAAAACCTGTGACCACAAGTCATTTTCGAGGAATCAGGATCTTATCCGACACTTCATGAGACGTACTGCACCTGGCCCAGTCCGATAAACCCTATCATTCACTAATCAATATAAGCAGACTATAAGATAAACAAACGATGCACCGGCTGCCGAAAAAAGTTCCGTTTCGCGAACAAGTACGTATCGCATAGACACGCTCATGAACCGGATCATAAGAAAGCAGCCAAGGAGCGCTTTGATACGGTGCGCGGCGGTGTGAAAGCTGCCCTTGACCAAGCCAATGGTTCAAGAAAACAACGCAAAGACCTACCAAGCAAACGACAACAAAAGAAACGGAAAACAGCGCTCTCTGGGACCCCCTAGATGCCCCGAAAAGTCCCCTCATATCTTTTAGATGAAATTCAGCCGATAGGTAAAGGAGCGAGCTTATTCGACTTACCGGCTGATTCTGACCAGTCTAGTGGCTCAGTTTATATTGATGAGAGTCTTTCGTTATTCCATCAAGCCACTGCTAAAGAGGTAGTAGCAGCAGCACCTTTCGTTTTACCTGCAAGTTCTGGCCACCCTGCTAACTCAACTAGTATCGATGAGAGTAGCCAGTCGTATCAAGTTACGAATAACCTACACGAGTTAGGAAGCTTAAGCCAACAAGAAATACCATCAGACCTACCTAACCTCTGGGAGATGATAACTTGGCCTACGAATTGGGATTCAGTTAATAGATAGGCAATATTCTAGATATATATACCTTATACCATGATCCACAAGTCTGTTAAACATAGGCGGGGACTGTGCAAGAGTACGTCCCTACTAAATTTTAGTACGAAGGTTCTCTCGTACTATCTAGGGTTGCTTGTGCCTAGTCTACCCTAATTCGAATACCCTGCTTACCGCCTTTTATCTTCGCGATGCTAGCTTGGCAATGTAGTAGGATGTGGTTATACGTACTTTATAGTGTTTTGGTATTATTATTCATAGTATGGTTGCTGGGATGCAGGTGCCACTTCATTTGATGGCTGCTCCGCCCCCGTGCCAGGCAGCCTCCCCATCGTTTTGTCCGACCTAGGACAACCGATGAAGCGCCCATATAAGGTGGCCGGGTAACTGTTCAGTGCGACAACAACAAATGAGGACATTTTGCACCGTCGGCTATCGGCACATCTGCCTTGGTCCATGTCCACGAGCCTCAGCCGTCCGTCCAGCCGCACTGCTTCCATCCTAAACAGAAACAGCTGCACATAATAATGCCACAACGCCAGCTCCCTCCGCCAGAATTACACAGCCATGCCGAGCCGCTGTAGATCACTGCCGTCTTCTCGTCGGCCGCTTCGCGGCTGGCTTCACGCTCGCCCAATACTCGGCCGCCACGTCGGGCGCCGTCTCCTCCACCGCCGCACGCGACACCCACGTCGCGTCCTTGGGGCCGAAGCCCACCCACTCGATCAACAGCCGCTTGCGATCCTTGCTGTGCTTGAGGATGGCGAAGATGTCGAACAGGTCCGGGTCGGATGGGTTGTTTGGCCGCCCGCCCTGGCGCTTCCAGTACGCAAAAAGGCTCTGCGGCGCGTCCTGGTGCAGGTTGGCCTCGGGCTCCCAGGTGACGTCGCCCTGGACCCATTCGACCTGGATTTCAATCGAGTTGCCCGCCCAGCGGTGCTTGCCGAAGCGCTTGAAGGAGTATTCGTCTCCATGCTGCTGCTCCTGCTCCGATCCCTGATCTGGTTCCTGGTGTTGTTCCTCTTCTCTCGTCTCTTCAGCTGCCTCGCTCGCATCGGGCTGCTCCTTGGATGCTCGTCGATGTGTTCGCTTCGAGGCGTCAGGCGTCGGGGACAGCTGTGCGTCGGCATCGTTTCTAGTGCTGCGCTTTTTGGTGCTAGGTTTCGCGGTGCCGCGTTTCCCACTGCTGCCGCCTCCATCTCGAGACACAGTTGCAGAAGGTTGGCTCTTGCTGGTCTTGGGAACCTGCATTCCATTAGTCGATGAGAGTCCGCGAGGGCCAGCGAGCAATCTTGTGCAAACTGACCGGAGTGGTGGCCGTTTCCTTTGACCCGCCCATCGGGTCGCGTCCTACGCGGACCTGCTGCTTCTTTATCGACGACGTCCTCGGGGTCAGCTGCAGCTGAGCGCGTGGAGTATCGGGCAACTCCTTGCGCGGAGTGAAGATCGAGGTTAAGATAGAACTCATCGTTGCTCGACGTGGAAGGTATCCGTAGATGTAGGAGGCGCATATTTCGCTGCAACTTATCAGCTGCCCAGAGCCAGCCAGCTGCCATTAGCGCCAGGGACAATAAGCTCTGAACGCCCCGCCATTTATACAGCAGAAATGCCAACGCACGTGACGACCAACCAGCTGGGACCAGCCCCACGCTATTACCTGCCGCCAAGCTCCTTAGCCCCACCCCACCAACTGCTACAAGTTCAAAGGCCTAATCACGAAGGGTAAAAAATATATATATATAGAAAATT
>NRSZ01000877.1:0-40883 GCA_002901185.1 Tolypocladium capitatum
GGGGAGGGGGGCAAGGAAAGGCATCGTCGTCCAGCGAGTCAATATATTTGCTGCTGTCGTGCAACGAGCCGCAGATGCAGCCAACGGCCCAGATCTGGATTCTGCCCCTTGCCGTGGCCGTGGCCGAGACAGGCGAGACAGGCTGCCGAGGAGGCCGAGGAGGCGCCCAATTCGTGCGTACGTGTCTGGGGCCGTCGTGGCCACGGCGGGCTGCGTTGCACAACGGCTGATGCCCCCGGGCAGACAGACAGACAGAGCATGTGCCACGGCGGGTGTGATGCGTCGCATCTGTGGTCTGTGGTGCGCGATGCGGCAGTCTGGCACGCCGAAATCCGTCGGTCTGGCGGACGGGCCTCGCAGCAGCCCTTCTGGTGGTCTCTCGAAAGCACGCATCCTGCTGATCTCGGGCCCAGGCCGTAGTGCTTCGTACGTATCAGTGATCAAAGCGGTCCGTCCCCCCTGCGTCTTCTGCTCGACTGCGTGACGATTCTGTCGCGGCGCCGTCCTCGATGGGAGCTCGTACAGCCATCAGTAATCACATGAGTCAGCGTCAGCGGCACCGCCAGTGGGCAACGGCGTCAGGGCACAACGGGATCGACAGCGCCACGCCGCCGTTGGCCCAGATCCTACGCGGTGCATCTTGGCCCCATACGGTCGAGAACGTGCAAGTTCCAGCGGCCGAGGAAATGCCCACTTGTTAGTGCTCGTGGTCATGTCTCGCTGGCTGGCTCCAGACGACATTCCCCTGGGCCCAACCGGTGCCGCAGCCCCCGGGGGATCCACATGTCTCTGTGCATCAAACGGCCGCATCAGCCCTCTGGGGCCCAACGGCCATGGTGCACGCTTGTCCGCAAGGGAGGGGGGAGGGGGCTGCGTGCCGACGGCGGCGCTCGTGGTGATGGGATGACGGGGGATGGAGGGATGGAGGGATGGCGCGCCAGTCCGTGCCCTCCCTGCCCCGTCGCTCGCCATTGCAAATTGCTCGTACGAGTAAGGCGCCGAGATGGCACCGTGATCCAGCCTCCGGGGGAGTGGGAAGACCAGACGATGAACGCGGCGAGCGGTACCAGCACATACCGCCATTGTGCCCCCCAGCCAGTCGTCACTGTAGGATGGCTAGACAGGTGGATGGATGGAGGAGCCGGCCGCCGCTGCCAGCAACCGGGCGAGTTGACAAGGAAGAGGGCCTGCGGAGAAAGAAAAGACCGGTCGGTGCTGGCAGACGACGGTCTCAACGGTCAACACGGATGAAACGAGACACGCGGCCCGACGACCGGCCCCCAATCGAGATTCATCTGGGACAGAGACGGCATCCTTGTTGGTTCAACGCTTTTCCACGGTCCATGCCGAGTCCTGGTGCCGGCCCTGGTACGAAGTACCCCGACCCGGCGCACGCTGTAGAGGGTCACCCCCCTGCCCTGGTCCATGGGACGGGGCGTGTGTACGAGTATGTCTCCGCAGACGGATTGGTTGGGGCCGGTCTCTGCACGCCCCCGGGTGACATCGCCGTTGTCGATCCTGTGCGAGTTGTCGTGGGCTGTCCGCGCCGAGGCGCTCGCTCCGTGGATCCATCATTCCAAATAGGTACTGCTGTCCTGTTCCGCGTCTCGGCCCTGCCGCCCAACCTAATTTCAACAGCGGCCAGGGTAAGTCGCGATGCCGTGGTGTTTGTCGGCCGTGTTGCCTGCATGTCGGCCCCAGCCTATTGTTGGCCATGAACCCATCCGTCAGGCAAGGGGAAGGCCGCAGGAGGAACGGCAGAGGCGCGGTAAGAGGATTTATGGACCATGGATGCACGTGATGAGAACAGTCGGTACATTGGCTTGGTGCCTAGGTACGATGTACCTGAGGTACCTCGACGTGCCCAACTGGGTACCTCACTACATGGGTCATTACATGGGCGCCTCACTACATGGGCACCTCACTACATGGGTATCTTGAGCTTGAATCGGGCACGCAGCACGGAAATCAAAAGAAAAAACCCCGGGCTTGGAAGGGTACGAAAGGAGCCCGAACCGTGGACGGGGTGTTGCTCCAAGACACGTCACGTCACCGCTCGACTTGAACCATCCTCGCCTCTCAACGACTCGCGTCATGTATACTACTGTACGGCCATGTATTACGATGCAGCCTGCAGATGCTCTCTCCCAAGTCATGCCGAGTATTCGTACTTGGTACAACGTGGCTGGCACGGTGCCTCCCTCCTGCGGGCCCGTCGCGATACAATCAATGCAGTACCTATCCACAAAACCACCGCGATACGCGCTCCCTCGGAGAGGCAAATGGGCATCTGGGCCCCAGCACGAAGCCCTTTCCACGACATTGAGACAAAAAGTGCCGAGCTCGTGATGCAACACCATGAACCCATCAGCCGGTAGCCGCTGGGCCTCGTCGTGCCGTGACTGGCCGCGGCGCGTCCTTGCCTACTGCCGCTGTTGCCGGCGGGCAGTTGGACACGCGGGCGTATGTATATAAATGCTTCCTCCAGGGCTCAGAATTAGGTACCTCGCTTTGCCCTCGTGATACTAACCGGCCACCCGGAATGGGGCTGGGTTTCGCGAGTCCCTCGAGGGAGAAATCGAGGGCAAAGTGACTCCCGTCACATCTCAGGCCAGCAACGACGTCACACTCATCCGCGAATCTCTGTCTCTGGCTGAAGCATCCGGTTCGCCCTGCTGTTGCTGCTGTTGCTCCCAGCCCTGGCCCTGCATTGGTGAGCTAGGCGCCGTCGGCAACTGGATGCGGGGACACCGTGAAAGGGGGCGAGGCCTGGACTCAAGGCGCCCAGCCGGTGGTGCGGGTGATGGCGGTGGGCCGAGGATGGGCAGTCGCGCGCCGCCAGAGTTGGACAGCTGCCAGTCGCGGAGCGGCGGGAGGATGGGGCGCTGGTCTAGTGGCCGCGAGCTGCCGGCCGAAGACGTCGTGTAGTTGGATCCCGTGTCGGACTCGGCGAGCTCAGACGAGCAGGGCGAAGGCAACGGCGCCTCTGCCCACGGAAGATGGCGGTTCTGGCCATGCCCCTCGGCGGAGCGCGGCAAGAGGGGAGGGGGTGCGCCTGGACTCGCCATAGACGCGGGCTGTCGGCGCCTGTCGTCGTGGCCATGGTCGCCCAAGAGCGCCCGCGCGCGCGAGGAAGTGTGAGGATGAGAGGGAGGTTGAAGATGAGAGGGAGGGTGAAGATGACAGGGAAGGTGAAGATGAGAGGAACGGTGAAGGGGGTGACGGTGGTGAGCCGCCGATGCTCCTGCTCCTGCTCCTGCTCCTGCTCCTGCTATTGCTATCCTCCTCCCTGCTCCTCCTCCTCCCTCTCTGGCTGTCGTGGGTGACTGCACCGTGATGGTGCGCCGGCGGTCGAGGCGCTTACGGCGGTTCTGGCTGCCGTTCCACCAGTTCTTGACGGCATTGTCGCTCCGGCCCTGCAGTCGACGAGCGATCTCGGCCCAGCGCTTGCCAATCCCTTGCACCAGGCGCTCGATCTCCACGCCCTCCTCGGAGGTGATGGGTTCATGGTTGAGCGTCGGCTTGAGGTTCTGGTGGTAGCGCTCGCGGCACTGCTTGGGGGTGCGCGAGCCCAGCGTCTGGGCGATGCGTACCCAGTTGAGAGGGCCGTGTGTCTGGACCAGCTCCATCAGGTAGCTGTCCTCGGCGTTGGACCACGGGCCTCGCCGGCTGAAAGCCATGGCGGCCCTGGAGCAGGTCGTGGGCTCCGTGTGCTTGCGGGTGCTGCTGCTTCAATGGGCCGATCTGGCAGGCCCGAACTTCCGGCACTGGACTTGTTGTTTGTGGTGTTTAGCAGATGTCTGCTGTGGCGTTGCCCTCGGATGGGAGACGAGAAAGAGCGGGAGATTACTGGTGAGTAAAAGGGCAGCCAGGGAGAGGAATGGCAAACGGAGCTGCTGCCAGCGGACCAATTCGATGGCCAAATGGCAAATGCAAGCCTACTCGGGCCCTGCCAAGGCAGCCAGACGAGGCAGAGACAAAGGCAAAGGCAGAGGTAAAGCGAGGCAACGTCGACGCCGGCGGGGGATGGCACCTCGCCTGCCCTGGCTCGCAACCTAAATACCTTAATACGCATCTGCCCTACGGAGTACTTCGTACCTAGCCAGGTACTCGGCGGCAGACGACGGATGCCGTCCTTGGCTTCGTACCGAGTACCCACTCCGCCAAGCGTGGCAGGGTGCGGGCAAGGTAGTGAGGACCCGAGGCAGGGGAAACGCAAGCGGTCGTGTTTGTCCCGAACAGGGCGGCCTCGTTGGCAGTTGGCCCCAAGCCTTCTGGATCTGCAGCCGGGATGGGGCTGGGCCGGGGGAGCGACAGCCCAGGGCCCGGGGCCCAGGGGACAAGCGAACAGGGACCAGGGGGCTTCCACCTCTTTTCAGCCGTGCGCGGGGCGTCGGCGTAGCAGCGGGTCGTGCCGGCGCATGGCGCGTCGAGTACGTACTTCGTAGCACCGGGTGCTGGCGACCGGCGCGCGCCGTCGAAGCCCTGCCCGGAACCGCTCCTCCCGGCACGCCTCGCACTGTGCACCCGCCCCGCACTGTGCACCCGCCCCGGTACTTTGCCGCGGCGGTACCGCCACGTACCCTGTCCTGCGTCCCCCCCCGCAGCCGACCGGCGGCGAGTTCCCGAGAATACTCGGTCGGTACGGGACCGTGGGTGCGGCCACCCACAGAGCACTCGTACTCCGTACCTACGAGCATGTCCCCGAGTACGTTGGCCGGCACCCCCACCTTCCGCGGCTTAGGACGAGCACAGTACGTACCTCGCACGTACTCGTGCTTCGTACCTCGCTTGCGTATCCGCACTCCGTGCGTCCAGCATCGTACCCTCCGACGGCGAGGCGACAGGGCAGTGCCTTGCCTCATCCCCTTCTCCGAACGCCGCATCGCAACGTGAGACGGGGATGGAGAAGGAGACGGAGAGATATAACAGCACACCACATCGCCGCCGCCGGCCGCCGCCACCACCACCACCGGCCCGAGCGCCGCACTCTGTACCACGTGCACGCGCATATATTGTTCCGAGGCGCATTCGCAGTCTTCTCTGTCTGACCGCCCTCCGTACCGAGTACTTGGTGCGATGCATCCACCGGCCTGTCGTCGGGTGGAGACCAAACAAAGCAACAACATACCTCCGTACCGACGACGGGACTTGTAGCCTCTGGCACTGCCGAGTGCGGGACGAGGCACCGTCGTTGGGTACGTTGGTGCCAGAGCTTACGAGTCCCGCCGTCGGGTACGTTGGTGCCAGAGCTTACGAGTCCCGTCGTCGGGTACGTTCCTAGAGCCGTACCCGTCTTCGTTTGAGCGGGAAAGCCAAAGGCTGGTTGATACCATCCGCCGCAAGTTGCGTATATAATAGCACTGCAGTGAAATGCACGCGCGCCCGTCATGCCACCCCTCGCCAACGCCGACAACGCCGACAACGGCCACGACACCGGAGCCGAGCAAAGCATACTTCCGTCTTTCCTGCGCGGTTCACGGACTCTGCCACAGCCAGCCACCTAGCCCTCCCCGGGGCGCGTGGTCCCAGCCTCGCCGCGATGGGCCCTGTTGTGGTGCGTGGTGGCAAGGGTATTTGCACGACGCACGCCGGCCAACTCCAACAACTGCTGGGTTGGCACCTACCTTCTTGACTTGACTTGACTTGTCTTGACTTGACTTGTCTTGTCTTGACTTGACTTGTCTTGTCTTTTCTTGTCTTGTTGGCCTTGTATGGCCTTGTATGGCCCTGTATGCTCTTGTCTGCTCTGGTCTGGCCGTCGATGGGCAGAGACGCGTTGGGTGCATGGGCCCCGAGTTGAGTTTCGCCGCACAGCAAGGCGCCGAAACAAGCACTCGGTGCCAACTCTCCCTGCCTGGCCTCTCTTGAGCACACGGCCACCACCACCATCGGTTCTACATGCTTCGTACTGCGCATCCGTCATGCAATCTGGCACCATGATGATTCCGGCCACATGAAGGGGAGCGGTTGACAGCCAGTCAGTCAGCCAGTCAGCCAGTCAGCCAGTCAGTCAGTTAGTCAACATGAGCCCATACAGAGAGCACGATAACGCCCGGGCCAGGGGTAGGTTGGCATGCAGGCCGAGATCCAAAGATTGCACAATGTCGCGTGTGCCGACACACATGCATCTCTTGCGTCTGGCTGGCCACGCTTCGTCCCACCCGAGTCGACTCGTGTACAGCCAGCTCCGCCCTCGTTCTACCGTAAGGTAATGTAAGGTATATGGCAACCCCCGTCTCCTGCTCCCCAAGCTGCGCGCAACGTGTGACGGGTGGGTGGATGGGTAGGTAGGTAGGTAGGTAGGTAGAGCCATAACCTGGATTGGATAGGATAATAGCCACGTCGCCCCCGATGGCGGCCCAAAAGAAAATTGAAAAGAGCCACAGAAAAGGACTGTCCGAGGCCTACACAGCAGGTAACGTCTCAGTCAGTCATAACATAGTCATCATCACCGTAGTCGTAGTCGTAGTCGTCGTCTTCGTCGTCGGCGTCGTCGTCGTCGTCGGCGTCGTCGTCGTCGTTGGCCAGGGCGGCGGCGGTGGCGGCGGCGGCGGCGGCGGCGGCGCTCCAAGAATGATTACCTCGCACTCGCGCTCTTCCTTGTCCTGCCTGGTCAGAGGTAAATGTCGCCTCCCGTCCCTTCGACCCATCGCCGCCACGCTTCTTCGTACGCGCTCTCAACGTCCTCCACCCAACGTCGAGTATTGAACAACCCGCAGCGCCATTTGCTCTCCCACAGCAGCTTCCGTATCTCGATCAGCCGTCCCTGGCTCCCAGTCTCGTCTGTGCCCACGTGGGCCAGCCCTCCCGCAAGCTTGGCCGCCGTCTGCTCGTACTCCGACTCGCTCTCTGCTATCAGCTCTCGTGCTATCCGGCGGCCCTCCGTTGACTGCGGCAGCGCCCCTCGCAGAATCGACGCAGCCATGCGCGAGCACATCTTGTACGGGTACCGTGGCAGTGTCAGCAGCGGCGTGCTGGACCACAGGACATCTGCCGCTGTCGTGTGTGCGTTGCACTCCGGCGTGTCCAAAAACAGGTCGCATACTCGGGCACGCGATATGTGCTGGCTTTTCGGTGCCACGTCTGTGAAGATGAGGCGACTCGCCACCTCGGGCCCGGCCCACGCCTCGGCCGTCGCCCGCAGATTGCTCTCCCCGGGCTCCGGGAAGCGGAGGAGCCACAGGACTGCCTTTGGAACCCGGGCCAGGATCCGAAGCCAAGACCGAAATGTCGTCGGCTCAATCTATGCAGTCGAAGCGCGCCCGCGCCCGTCAGTCGGTAACGTCCCTCCAGCCCCTGGCTCGGTAGGTGGGCCAAGCTCACCTTGTACAGCTGGTTGAAGTTGCCCAGGATGACAACGTCATCTTCCATGGTAGGGAACAGCTTCTTGCGCATGCTCCACCTGCGCCGCTTCTCCTCTTCCCACGTCATCCCCTTCTCGTCGCCGTCGCAAGATTGTGCATGGTCGCAGCAGAAAAAGGTATCGCGGCAAAAGATGATGTTCTCCGAGTAAACCCACTCACCTTCGTCGCCTTCGGTATTGTCCCGGAACACATCCTCGACGCCGACGTTTCTTCGCCACGGACGCAGCGTGCTGGGGGGTATGGCCGTCGTGTCGGCCAGGATGTAGTCACACCACTCTGCCCCGAGGCTGCCTGCAAACCCCATGAATGACATTTGAATCGGCGCTGGCCTGGCCGCAAATATTTCGTTCCGCGCGCCCCTGGTGTACCCGTTGAGGTTCACCAAGATATGGATCTGGTCTCGGACAATCTGCTCAATCAGCTTGTCAGGCGACCAGCCGCTGACATCCCGAAACACCGGCGCCTCCCTCTCTATTTGCTGTCGATGAACCGATTTGTCGCTGGCGGTAGTGGCATAACAGAACGCTCGAGCACGACTCGGGCTGTGGAATCCGAATACTGACTGCATCCTTCACGGGCAGGGTTAGTCCCATCAGAGCTGCGGCATCAACCCAGGAACATCCGATGGAAATGAAGGGGCTTACAGGTGGGCCAGGGGATGGTTGTTGAAGTCTGAAGATACGTAGCCAACGTTCAGCTGAGGATTGGGCGGAGGAGGTGGTGGATACACCGTGGGTGGAAGCCACGGCGATCGTAGCGTCGAGCAGGATATGCGCATCGCATTGCGTTGTGCGATTGTCCGTATGTCGCTTGCCGTCAGCGGACAGGTAAAGGTGTGGAACGGAAGCACGGTTGGCGCCGTAGGTACTGTGAGGCTCGGAGGAAGTCTTGGTCGTAGATACGACGACGCCTCTGACTCTCTGCCAGAGACATAGAGGTCCAGGTACCATCTGCGCATAATCACTCGGGTAGCGCGCTCCACCAGGCGCAACGACCGTGATCCCTCCCAGGGTTTGCCTGCCCATTGCCGAATCGCGTCATCTAGCTCAAGAGACGTTTCCTCACATAGATGTTGGAGCTGTTGGGCCAGGGCATAGACGACTGGTTCTTGGAGTGTACGCCGGCCCCAACCGGAGGCATCCTTGAGCTGCTGGGCCACAATGTCCACAACGCGCTTGGTTAGGCCGCTCCCGCGACCACTCGCTCGGGCATCAAGCAGCTTCCCGTCGTCGTCGACGTGCCATCGGTCGTATTTGCCCGAGGCGAGCACCACTCCGCCACGGCCTCGCCAGTTGCAGACAGAGTTCAGCGCTGTCAACAAGCCACAAACGGCCTCGGCAAATCCGGGGTTTGAATTCACGGCACGGCGGTAGTAGGTGATGGCATCATTGATCCGGCCCTTGTCTTTGATTGCGTTGGCAAGGTTCGTGAGCGCAATGTCGAATGTCCCGTCGCACGAGACGGCGCGCTCATACATCTGTATTGCGAGGTCCAGCTGGCCAATGTCCTTGAGCAAGCTGCCCAGATTCGTGTGTAGATGAACATGCTTGGGGTCCAGCCGCAAGCCGTAGTTGTAGTACGCCAGCGCAAGAGCCATTCCGCTCCCCGGCGTTATGCCCGGCACAGTTGGCTGAGAAAGGTTCCTTGCAGATGCCTTCGCCGAGGATGGAGCAACCTGCTGGACCCCAGCAAGTAGGATCCCAACATTGTTCGCCGTCGACGGACTCTCTTGGAGGGAAAGTGAGAGGTAGTAAAGAGCCAGAATGTCACCGACGCTCGATGACCTGTGGAGGAGGCTAGGGTCCGCACTGCCGCTAGACATGGCATCCTGGAATATCTTTGCCAGCGAGAGCAGCGAGTTGCTTGTCGTCTGCAGCGCTGCCCGTTTCGAAGGCCCGTTTCGCACGAAGACGAGACCAGGCAGCTCGCCGCCTCCAGAAAACACGAGCTGCGCGGTGCGCCGAGCTCTCTCTGGAGGCAGCATCAGCGGGCGCAGCGTGTGGTCCCCCTGTCCGCCAGTGGCCGGGACTGGTTCTCCCGGCGACAGGACGGCCTGGATGCGCCGTATCAGATCCTGGATACCGTCGAGTCGCCGCCCGGCGCTGATTAAAACGGCTTCTTCGAATGCTTCGGAGGCTCTCTCGACATCTTTCAAGCCGTAGAGCATTGTCCCCTTGGCATGCACTAAGGCGAGAATCCTTCCATTTTCGCTTCCTGGCAAAGCGTATCCGCTCGAACCATAATCCTTGCCCCCGGAGAAGCCTTGATCGCTGGATCTCTGCGGAGGAAGTCTCAAAGCCCGCTGTACATCGGAAATAACCTGGACAGCCTCTTCGCTACGTTTCTTGTACAGCAGACCCACCAGGTGCTCGGTTGCCTCTAGGTAGCTGGGCCGCAGCTTGACAGCTTTGAGCCAATGTTGTTCGGCATCATCCTGGCGATTGAGGCAATAGAAGGTGGCGGCCATGTTTGTGATGGCCTCAACATGACTGCGAAAAAAAAACAAGGTCAGACATCCAGAACAGCCACTTGACAGTTCATCTGGGACAACTTTTACCTCGAGTCTATAGCCATGATGCTCGAGAACCATTTCAAGGCATCTTCATAGCGCTCTAGTCCATAGTGGAGGCAGCCGCCCAGTAACATTCCGTCCATCCACTTCCAACCGCTTTGCTCGCAGAGGCTGTCAAGAATCTCTAGTGATGCCTTGGCGTTGACGACAGGCGACGTTCTGACAAGTAAGCGGGGCGTTATGATCGGCGTGGGAGCGCTAGAGGCAAAGGCTCACCTTTGATCCGAAGAATCGAACTGGTCCGATCCAGCCGAGACTGGGTGACGAGAGAGCGTGCCATAATTTAGGCCCGCTGGCAAGCCCCCGTGGTGGCGGTTGTGAGTTGGGGGAATCGAGAGCACGAACCCACCGGGGTTCGCGGCGCCACCTAAGCGAGAGGTCTGCGACGGGTCGTGGTCTGTTTTCGGTAGCTTAGGGTAAACAGGGAGCTTGTAGGCTGTACCAGACCCCGAGCTCGTCCTTAGAGGGTTGGCTCTTCCATTTGCCTGGAGGAACGCCAGTAAATCGACGTAACTTTGATGAGCATGTGCCAAAGCCTTTTCCTTGAAGCCTGGCTGACCGATTCGTGCCGGGGTGCGTCGAACCGACGCCGTATTCGAGGCTTGATCCGCATTCCAAGATTGGGGGTCGATAGCATTGAGTTCAGAGGTGCGGCCAAGCTTGGCCTGGCCTCCGAAGCGCCCGGGTGACGAGTGGCCCATCGGGTCGTAGAGATCAGGGCGGCCACCGGGGACGGTATCCGGCTGTCCACGGCCAAATGCAACGGTCTGGGGCTGTTCGGGGGTCCGGTAGTCCCAAGGCGAAAACCCGGGGTGCCAGGCAATCTGGCCAAAGGGGAAAGAGCCAGTCATTGGAATCGGAGGAGGGCATATTGCGCGTACATTGTACTCGTTTGCCCGCATAACGGGTTGATAGGCGTCGGGGCCGAGCTGCGCGGGTCCATGGTTGATGGCTGAGTGGATTGACAGATGGTCGGCCAGCGAAATCTGCGACGGACTGAAATTCGATGGCAGAAACCCGTTGTGAAAGGGCCAGGGCGACGCTGGCAGGTTGGGCTGCGCCCAAACAACTGGAGCTTGTCCAGGCGAGTGCTGGGCAGGGGTCCAACCATGGCGAAAGGGATGCTGCGATGGGTCGGTCGGAACATGAGGTCTAAAGCTGGCAGAAGCGGGGAGTACCATGTGCTTCAACGGCGGCGGGCCCGGACAAGGCTGAATGGGGGAGCCGTCGTAGCCAGCATCGACGGTCCCATTCGGCGTCTTTCGCCGGAGCTTGTGCTCGGGAAGCGGAGCGAACAGCGGGGCTGGTGGCGCGGCAACCTGTTGATGCAGTTGAGGTTGAGATATCCGGATGGGAAAGGACTGCCGATAAGGGGGATTAAGGTCCCGAAGCTGCTGAGGATACGGCGTATCGGCTTCACCGTCATCGTCACCGTCATCGTCACCGTCACCGTCGCGGTCGCGGTCGCGGTCGCGGTCGGGCAGGGCTCCGGCGAAGGCGAAAGTCGAGGACGGAGGCACCGGACGAGGATGCATCTGGAGTGCAGGCAACACGTCTGGTACGGCCTGGCAAAGAAGGGGTTGGACTGGACCGGACGGAAGCCGACGGAGAGACGGCTGGCAGGTCAGCAATCACTCAGGGCCTGCCGCTCAACGCATGGCCGACGGCGTGGGCGAGGCTACAGGCATTTGGGGCCGGCTGCGCTGGGCTGACGTCTGCAAGGCCGACGATGCGGACCCCAAGCCACGCCCTGCAGCTGTCGGTGGACAAGGTATCCGCCGTGCGAAGTGCTGCGAGTTTCGGTGAAGCCCGTTGATCCACGCGTCTTGTGAGCTCGGGATGCCGCCAGCTGCTGCGGTAGCCTGGGGTCGGGAAGACCAGCGGCGTAGGACACCAGCAAGATGCAGGTGGTCACGGCTGGGTAGGTATAGGGTTGAAGAGATGGCAAATGGGATGGATGCACATACAGCACGGCGTTGATGGGTCGACTGATGGATACCTTGGGCAGGTTGCACGAGTATGAAGCAGCGACGGACGGGGGGATGGATGAGGGGCAAATAAGGGAAGGGCAAGAACAGGATGAAGACGTGGATGTGGTGGGTGTCAGGTACAGCTGCGCCGAGCTCGACAGCTGCATGTACCTCACTCGGGCCGCTCCTGGGTACCTGCCTGTACCGACGCCCAACACATGACGCAGCACCACACAAGGCTGCCCATCCCTCCACCGTGGAGAGACCATATCCTGTCTCGCCTACCTTACCTGCCTCACCTGCCCATGAAGGCAAGGTGGTGGAAGGCAGGGCTTGTTGGACGGAGGCGGAACAGCGAGGCCACTCAGGTACCCGACCCAGGGCAATCCAAAAAGCGCAAAGGCAGCTGCCAAACCGCTCGTCGACAGACTCGGATTACTACCGCCGCCACGACCACGGCAAGATGGAGATAGTACCATGCCGGCCAAGACAACTTGTGCGTGCGACGAAGAACGCTGGGTCGGAAGAGGCTACATGCGTGTGTAGGACCTTCGCTGGGTGTCACTGCACAACACTGCCCTGCCAATGTGTGGTGGCAATGATCCAAAACTGGCGGATGAGTACGAAGTAGCTTCCACCAACAAAATACTGCCACCACACTCACTCCGCGACGCCTCGTCGTCCTCCCAGTGGCAGACCAGTCTGGTCTGAGACTGCATCCCTCTGCACATCTCCCCCATCTCGACGTCAAGTGAGCCTTGGCATCTCATTCACAGCGGCTCCTACACCGAGTATCCATCGCCAGCGAACTCGAGGCACACATGTTGGCCAGGTTAATGGACCACTACACCCACAGAGCAAGACTGCCAGAGTGTCGCGGTGAGTATCGGGCCAGCTAATCTACTTTTTCTTCCTTGAGCAAAAATAGAAATAAACCACCGTGAAGATTGGTAGATTTCAGAGTGTAGCCAAGGGTGAATCTACAGTGGTTTTTGGTCGGTTTCAAAAGTCACGGTGGACCTGGGTTCTGTCACGGATGAGCCCAAAGGATGTGGATTTCCAGCTCAGCGCTGCTGCGGCGAGAGCTTCTGTCGAGCTATTCCTAGCCGCCATACCTGTCGTCGACATCATTGGACCGGCCAGACGGCAATCATGGTCGTCTATTCCTCGGGGACTGTTGAAACGTGTTAGCCACGCCAAACCCGTGTGGTTTAGAGCCAATTGCCAGGGCAACGAGGGGGGCCTCTTACTGTCAATTTCTCCGCTGTCGATGGCTTCGGTGATGACCTTGGGCGGTTTGCCATCCACTTGGCATCCAACACTGAAGGCTGTGCCCAAGATTTCCTTGACCGTGCCCTTGAGGTCCTTGGAGAATGACTTGTAGCGCATAGTGCGGGCGATCTCGATGATCTCATCCAGGCTAACGGACTTGCTATGCTTGATGTTCTTCTCCTTCTTTCGGTCGCGGGGCGGCTCCTTCAGAGCCTTGATGATGAGTGACGACGCGGTCGGGACGACAGACACGGCGGCTTGGCGGTTCTGGATGGTGAGCTTGACAGTCACGCGCAAGCCTTTCTGTTTGTCCGCATCAGCTGCCTGTGTCCTCCTATGTCGGCGTCGAGTATGCTCACCCAGTCGCCAGTCGCCTTTGCGATGTCCTCACCCACTTTCTTGGGTGACAATCCCAGTGGGCCGATCTTGGGGGCAAGAGCCGACGAAGCACCCACCTCACCTCCAGTGGCTCGGAGGTGGCTATAGTGTGGGTAGTCAGCGATTGAACGACGGTGAGCACGTCTTTCGATCTGGCAGGACGAACATGATCTTGATCTCATTCGGGTCCAACTTGGGCGCTGCACAACAGTTAGTGTCCCGCATATGCATAACAGGCGAGGATGTGACAATCTTACGCATCTTTGCGGTTGTGTGTTGCGGCAGAGGCTCGTGGTTTGCTTGCCGAAGGTTTGGGCGTGAGGTTGTAGAGGCTGAAGAGAGCAGGAGCCGCGACCTAGAAAAGTTGTTTGTGTGCCCCAACTATCTGCCCTAACAGACGCCATTATGTGGAGCCTGAATTTCGACATAGGACTGCTGACTAAGTATCATACAAGACACTGGGGTAGGGGAAAGCGCAGCACGTGACTCAAAGTACTCGTAAACCCAGCAACCTACCAAGACAGATGCCTAAAACGAATGCCTACGGGAGTGATGGCTAAGCAGTGACACCTTGCCTTGCCTGTCCGAAGCAAATCCTTGTACTTCGTGCGTTGATGTGGTGTATTGCGCGCCAGCGTATGTAGATAGTCGGAGACCAAGTAAGTACCCACGCACGAAGTACGAGTAGGGACCGTTTGTCCTAGGCGCCGGCGGTTTGCGCTTCGAACAATGCTGGTCCCATATTAATAATATTTGTCTTTCCATAGGGGATATATTTCACTCCAGCTGGTTCGATGTGTCGAGTACTGCTCTGGCAAGCAAGCATTGGTGGATTACCTTTATATAGGGTAACCCAGCTGTACTACTGCTCTAGGGTGAGTCGTCGTACCGCGAAGGGCTCACAATCGCCGCAATTAGATACGCCAACGCCGAGGTCGCTACCTGCCCCGACGACTACGTATCATAACGCAAGCATCGCCAGTGTTACCAGTGGCTCAGCACCAAACCACCCAGTTACCAGTCACGTAAAGCAGTACTTGATTCAAGGGGGGTGAGGGAGGCCACGCACGGGTCTTCGACGTGGCTTCGTGTGCTGTGTGCGAATGGCGCGGCAGGCCTCACTCGATTTTGTCTCCAAAGGAAGGTATTATGTTTACAACCTATGGCGTTGCCAAGGCCCCCACCGGCAAGTGTCACGATCATCACTTCCAACTGCTGATCCTCCCGCATGACTCCTGTGTAACGGCGACTGCATGGCGGCGTCTCGTCGGATGCTCAGTTCGTGCCGCTCACCGCAAGCCTGCAGATAAAATATTAGCCATGCGTGAGTCGCTCAGCGCCGTCCCAGCGTGTCCTTACTTCATCAAGTGGTCCATGAATGTCTGCAGAGAGACGTCGTCAGTAAAGATGGTTTGGGCAGAAGTGGCGCCCGCTCCGCCATATGGACCTGTCGTATGTGTCGTGGAGGGATTAAGCTTGGACAACAGGAATCGAGCTTGCGAGCCTCCGGCATCGCAGACAATGAAGCGAGGCAGCGGAAAGCGGTCCGTGATGAGGTCCTGCCGCATGTTAGCATACGAAGCAAGGAACGCGGCTTTCCAGTGCACCGACCCTGGCGTCGTCCTTTGGCTGCTCCAGCAACGAGGCAAAATTCTCGTAACCTTCTTGGTCCTGGTATCCAGCCTTGCGCCACTCAGCAACTGTCTCGCCGTGGAAGATGAGGATGTGGAAGAATGTGTCCAGGAGCAAGATGTGGGTTGGCTGAATTGATGCCGAGTCCAGAAGGACGGGCATTCCCCCATTCTGATCAAACGTATACGAATCTAACGTCGGCTGGATCATGACGAGTGAGTTGCTGGCATCCTCGTGATTCAACACGTGCCGGTCAAAGGCAGTCTCGTCGGGCGAGTTGTTGAAAACCTGCAAGAACTGACTCCTCCGAAGGTGAAACATGAACTGCGGGTACAGGGTGAAGTTTTTCTCCAGCCTGAAGGAGGATGGGTCGTCCTTTCGGTAGTCGGCGAATCTCGAACAGAGGCGGATGAGCATCCTGTCGACCCATCGGAGCACGTCCGGGCCGTCGTCAACCTCCGACTTGAAGACGGCTATCCTAGACATGAGGACTGCCGCTGCTTCCTGGTCAAACGACTGCGCGATGGCCGGGTCACCCGCAGGGCCGCTTAGGTTGCGGGCTATCGTGGTTACCCGAAGGTGAAACTGGCCCGAAGAGTGCTGATAGTATGTCAAGAACTGCATCATGCCCTTCTGCGGAGTTTGTTGGTGGGACACTGGGCCCTGGCTGGCGACCTCGAAATATATACCGTAGCTGGCCTTGGGGTCGATGCCGCACATCTTCCAAGAACAAGTGTTCCCTATGCCGCACTCTGTCTCGCCAACAGATATCGACTTCTTGTTGAGGGAAACAGCATGCCCAATCAGTCCCGTGACTTTGAGTTCCTTGGTGGTCAGCACCTCTAGCACGGCGTTGAAGCCCATGAGAAGATTCTCGTCCCCGTCCTTCTCGAACACGCGGATAAAAGACTGTTTGAACATAGAGGACGTGAAGCTGTCGGTCAGAATCATGTGGCCGCCTGTCGAGTTGCACAGGCCTTTCATCTCTAGCAAGCCAACCTGGTCAAGACAACCGGCAAATATATCAATGATGTGGCCGTTGTGGGCTGTGCGCTTAGCCAAGTTGTCGTAAAACTGCAAGCCTAGCATTAACGCTCATAGTCCCACCTCATACAACGGCAGAGGCTCACCTTGAGTGCCTTCTTGTAGTACTTGACGTTGTCGCGGTCAATGTCATGGTGCGATCGGATGGGTTCCCGGAGCTCTGGCCCGACAACCAGGCCAGGCCCTTCGGTTGCCGGCCCACCTGCGAACAACATTATGCGGCCACCGGAATTTTGAAACGACGATTCCATCAGGCCGACCGCGACGCTCAGGGCTACACCAGTGCATCGGAGACTTCGTCGGTCGCTAGCAGTCGGCCAGGGGTCCTTCTGGAGAGTTTCCAGCGCTTTGGTGAGCTGAAACTCTGCTTGCTGGACGGGGAGAAGGAAACGGGAGGCCGGTCCCATGGGCATCTGGCGGCCAGGCTGTAGCTGCACGCCGGGCCGCATTCCCGACGATGTGAGGCCCAGCATCTCCTGAACTTGCTTGGCCGAGTAGTCCTTGCTGCCTCGGAACACGTATGACTTGGCACATCCCTCGTAGCCAATTTCATGTACCTGGGCCTGAATCATGTGGTCAGTGGGGAGCCTCGCGACGGGCTGGCGACCTCATAAGGATCTCACTCACCATGGTGCCAAAGGTAATCAGGCCAACGAGAGCGTTCTCTGGCAACAAGCTCAGACTCATTACCAGCGATTCCTTGAGCGAGGACAAACCGTCCTCCTCCTGGCATAGATCGACGACGTAGAGGAATATCGGTGGCGCGGGGGCGGGTCGAGACAGGCGGTACTCGATGGTGGTGTTGGCGGGATGCAGTTCGGGGGGTATGGCATTCGCTGTGATGTCTTTGTAGTGCGGCGGAAGCTGGTTTCTCGACAGGCAGAATGGGCAGATCCATACTCTGGCACGGACATCGACTTGGCTAACGCGTTGCCAGTGAGCTAGGGTCGCAATGCCCCGCGCTGTCGCAGGAGGGAGGTGGAGAGGGTGGGAGCTCACCAGAAGGGATTGAGGACGGACCGGCAAGGCTGCTTGCACGTCACAGGCTCAAACTGCAGAAGGGGCGTGTCTGGCTTTTCCTTCAATGGCGTATAGAGGGCACCGATGGGAACGACGAGCCTCGAGGCTTCCTAGACGAGCGAGCATTATCAGCACGAGACACGGCGAGACGAGTTTGCCTGGAGGGGGGGTGTCAAGTCACTTACCATGCGCGAGCTGGGGATCACGTTCCAACTCAGACGCACACCGTCGCGATCCTCCACCTCACTCCACTGTTCCTTGAGTGCCTCGAAGTCCATCTTTGCTGCGCTGGCGCGAGAGACGCCCTGGGAAGCTCGGATGTCTCGAGACGACGAACGTGTCGTGGATGTGCAACCTTGGGCGCGGCTTGGATTCACGAGAAATCCTTGTCTCTCCCCGGTAGCAGCAGCGGCGTATAGGCGACGAACGGAATGCAGACTATGGCTGGCGACAGTTGGGGATGGATGGGGAGACGGGGCAGCAAGAAGCTGGTCGTAGGAGAAAAGAAAGAAACAAAGCTGGCGTGGATTGGAGGAAGTGGACAGTTTGGCAACCCCACCGTACTTCCTTCGTACTTGGTACAAGCATGCAGGGCCGGCTCCGTCCCGTTATTACCTTGTATTACCTAATGCAAGGTGCTTGCTTACGAAGTACCTTCAACCTTGATGGACGCAGATTAGCGGACAACTATTATACCTCCTCGTACTTCGTATCTGAACCAAAGTAGGTTCCGGTATTTACTCGTACAACAAAATTCATCAAAACGGGTTACCCTCTTGAGTCGAACAAGGGAACCTGGCAACTCCCTCGACATGGGCAATTCCTCCCTCCTGCGCTTGGGCCCCTGCCTCTGCCAGCGCAGTTGGGACAGAAGCTCCCCGCGGTCTCTCGTCCACTCCCCAGCCAGGGCAATATCGCACAAGGCTCATCTGGAGCCTGTCCGCCCCTTGGTATACGACCTACACGCGCCAGCTCGGCCCAGGACGGATGAAAAACAGGCCCCCGTCGTCTTCCTTCACGGTCTTTTCGGATCCAAGAAAAACAACAGAGGCATCAGCAAGTAGGTTTGGCCTCGACTGACCAGACAAACCACCAAGGACGCAGCGGCTGAAGGCGATACAGGGCACTGGCTCGCGACTTGGGAAGATATGTGTACGCCTTGGTGAGCCACCGCTCGCCCTTCTGCTCCAGAGTCGCTTCTTGGGACACTGACCATGAGCGGTCCCAACCGTTAGGACCTGAGGAATCATGGTGAATCCCCCCATGACGAGCGCCACGACTATCCTGCCATGGCCGAGGATGTGTCGGCCTTTATACAGGACCACGGGCTGAGGGACACCACCATCATCGGCCACTCCATGTATGCCCCCGTCAACTCGTCTGCCACATCTGCCGGACCCCGGCCCAGCTAATGCCAGGCCATCGCCGCGACAGGGGTGCAAAGATTGCTATGACGCTGGCTCTGCGCTCGCCGGAGATGGTCGCGAATCTCGTCGCCGTCGACAACGCCCCTGTTGACGTGGCGCTCAACAAGGATTTCGCGCAGTACATTCGGGGAATGCAAAAGATCCAGGACTCAAATGTTTCCCGCCAGGTCGAGGCTGACCAGATCCTGCGAGACTTTGAAGAGGTAGGTGGGACATGCTGCCGCTGCCGTGCCCGTTGGGCCCACGCGCATTCCCTGTGCTTATTATGTGTCCTGAGGATATGGGCGAATAGTCGCCTCCAATTCGCCAGTTCTTGCTCGGCAACCTTTACCGTCCAGATGGAGGAAATACCCAGAAGTTTCGCATTCCGTTGGGTATCCTGGCTCGATCCCTCGGCAACCTCGGTGACTTTCCATACAAGAACCCCGGGGAGAAGCGGTTCGGGAAGCCAGCGCTCTTTGTCCGCGGGACCACGAGTAACTACGTGGCCAACGACATGCTGCCAGCGATCGGGCAATTCTTCCCTCGCTTCCGCCTTGCAGACGTTGATGCTGGGCATTGGCTGATATCCGAGCAGCCCGAGGCTTTCCGACAAGGTGAGGTGTCCCCAAGGCACCTAAGGTACCTGGCACATTAGTTGCCGCTCTTGCTGACTCCCCCGCAGCCGTGGTGGATTTTCTAGAAGACGTTGAGTAGAATCCAGCCTCCAACGGGAGTCTCCCATTATCCTCATCTGCAGCTCTTCTCTTCCACATCGTGCATCGTGGGACATGGCCGCCCTTCCGTGGGTCCGTGGCTGGGTAGAGTTACCACGACGACATAGATGCCGCCAATAGGGCAGGACAATGCCAACTAAATAACCGTGGCCAAAGCTTGGGGGAAATCGCTTCGACCTGTCGCTGCGAGCCAGCAAGTGCCCCTGGTTGAATATTCGCCGTTCCCGCATCCCTTTCAACACATAAACTCGCCCGCACACACCACGGATAACAGCATACACGAGTCATCACGCGCACTTGAGAACAAGTAACCGAGCCTTTTACCATTTCATGGGGACATTACCTTACCCCTAGCCGCCTTAGATGCTACGCCACTTGCAATGACCGAAATAATGCCAGGGATGAGTGTATCACCCGCGAGACTTCCCTAATTGCCTCGCACCAGCGTACAGACAGCGCCGCTCAGACCTCCTCCAGCACTCGCTCCTTGAACTCCCGCTCAACCTTCTGGCCCTGGTCATCCGTCCCCGACTCTCCGTGAAGAGCCATCAAAGCACCCAAATCGAACTTGGGGGCCTTGAGAAGCTTGACCTTGCGGATGTGCACCTAAACCATGGAGTGCCGTCAGTCACAGAGGTCACAGAGACGGAGGGAGTAAGGAGGCAAGGCAACGGAGATAGGCTGCTTACGTTCTGCAGGGGGTAAATGCCCTGGGTCGACTTCTCAATCTCGCGACCAATGACCTCGGGAATGAGCTTGGATGTAAGCTGGGTGAGGGTACAGCTGGAAGCCTCGCGCTGGATGATGTCGGTCATCTTGCGTCGGATGGCCCGGATCTGCGACGAGGCGGCGTAGGTGGTCTTCTTGATCTGGTTGGGCCGTCGCTTGGTGAAGGCGATGGCGAAGAGGCGGATGAGGTAGTCGTCGGTGGTCTTGACGGTGACGTTGGCCTCGATAAGAGTCTGCCACTTGCGAACCAGGGACCGCAGCTTGTCGGAAGTAAAATCGAGACCGTGGAAATTGGTCAGGCAGTTCTTGCCCTGGACCTCGTCAACGCGGAGACGAACTTTGCGGAACGCATGGTCCTCGTCCTTCTGAAGATCGGCCAGCGAAACCTCGACAATACGGCCCTTGAGAGCATCGTTTGCGTTCTTCAGACCGGTCGTGCGGTTCACGAGGGTCTTACCGACACTGTCCAGTTCAGTGTTAATGATCATGTCCGGGTGGTTTGAATATCGAAAGAACTCACTCTCGAACGTTGAAAGGGCTCGGTGCCTGCAGACAGCCGGTTAGCGAGCTGGCACGACCGAGAAGTGCCGTGTTGGTCTGGGCCGATACATACCTTGATCGAGTACCAGTCCTTGCGCGAGAAAGGGTCAACCGTCTTCTTTTTGAGACCTTTCTTCCCCTTGGAGAGTCTCTTGTTCCTGCAGCTAGTCAGCATCCAGATGAGAGAGAAAGGAAAGACTGCCGACGCCTCGTGGAATACTCACTTTCCAACCGCCATGATTGCTGGCCAATTTACGAGCAGTTGGAGATACCAAAGGTGCTGAAGGGATTGGTGGAGGGGCGAGAATAATTTCAATTCTTGTGTGCACTGACTAGGTCTAAGCGAGCCCAGCCAAAAAAACAACCGGTGCAAATATTTTCCGGGTCCCATCTGGCACACAAACGACTTCCGCAGGTCACGTGTTTCATTGACCCTGTCGAACGCAATCTAAAGTGAAAGTCAACGCCACAACTAGGGACTTTTTGCTTGCACATCCGTGACTCTCAAAGCCGGGGGTACTCCTTCATTCAATAGTAACTACTCGTGGGTACCTCATGTTTCTCGCCCTCTCCGTATGTACGAAGAAAGTACCTACAACCAACTTCTCCCTCCGGCCTAATACGAGTAAGAGGCTATCACGCAAGATATTATTGCCCCCAAGGCAGTTGTAGGTACCTGGGTAGGCACGTTGCTACAAGATTCATCCATATGCCACCTTCTCTCACGGCATTGTCCGCAACCCGGCTTGCCTCCATCGCCAAAATCTCGGCCCGTCAAAATGGCCCAGGGAGGCAGACCTTGTTCAGCCTGCCGCAGCAGGTCTGACGAGGCACAGGCACCCATCAGCAGCGTGCCGTTTGGCGATTTCTTATGCGTGCTTGCCGGCACGCCGCTCCACGCCGCTGCAAGGTGTGCACCTTGGTAATGTAAAGTATGCAATGCAATGCAGGAGCTTGGGCATGTGTGGTCGATCCGTGGCACAGCCAATCCATCTCTCAGTTGAAGTCATCCTTGGACTCACAGGGCTCGGATACGTCGCCCCAGTTCTCGAAGTTGGGGAAACTGAAGTAGCAATCTATGCGCGGACGAGATCGCCTGCCAGTCAGCCTTTTGACTGACCCTGCGGGACAAGGCGCCTCGGCGCTTCTGCCTAGGCTCGAGACAAACAACCTACCCGATGGAGACGTCTCTAACATGGCGTCGACGACGTGGCTGCTGGAGGGAGGTGCGCGGCGGTTCTCGCGACTTGCTATCATGGCCACGATTTGGTGTTGCAGCAACTCGGGCGTGGCCACGTGCCCAACCCAAGGCTTGCTAAGGATATCCGCTGCCTTCTCCGGGGAGACGGGGCTGGCAAGGGATCCTCGGATGGCATTTGGTGCTGTGATGGAAGGCTCGGTAACGCTGGATCGCAGCAATATGGGCCTCGGGCGAGACGTGCTGGGTGTCGTTGAGCAGTCACCTTGGTGGCCGATGCCCCTGGGCAGCGATGCCATTTTGGTGGCTCGGTCGGGGTGGTCAGCAGCAAACGGAGAGTTGTAGACGAGGACGAGGACGAGGAGGATTAAGTCGAAGATTGGGACGAGGATTAATAGGACGAGGATTAATAGGACGAGGATTGGGACGGCATGGGCCCCAGCGACACGGGGAAGTGTGCCGTCTTATTAAGGCGCTGCATCTGACAGCGACGAGAGTACGAAGTACATACATGCAATGCATGCGCGCATCTTCTGTGGCTCGAATTGCCAACACCGCCGGCGCGGTGAGGCTGCCCGCCCTCGTCCCAGTGCCCAGTAATTAGCCGTTGGGTACCTATCGAGCGCTTGCCACTTGGCTTCCCGTCGCTGGGCTGGGTGTCGGCCAATAGGTCTGTGGCACATCTCACTCAACGACGACGACGCCTCTCCACCTCGACCCAATCTGGATGCCTCCCAGGGGACCGATCAGCTACTACTACCTTATTACCTCACCTGCCTGCATGCACGCGTGCGTTAGGTACATGCCCAGGTGCCTCCAAGTCGCGACGCTGCCCAACATGGGCACGACACGACACGACGCACAACGCACGGCGCACAACGCACGACGCACGACGCACAACGCACAACGCACAACGGCGGTTAGCCCCGTGACGGCATCGCCGCATGCCAGGTACATAAGGCACCCAACATGTGTGTCCGCATAGGCGGATGTACCCAACCGCGGCCCCCGCATTGAGACTGACGGGCCGATGCGCCGAGGTGGTTGGCCAACTGGTTGACGAACGAGCCCGTGACCATGCATTTTGCCGTTCCTCACGACCTGGACTCGTCCGCTCTCACCGCCTCCGGGCACTACGCACCATGGATGCAAGCACGGCCCTGACCCTGCTAGTCAAGGGACACGTCCCACGCAATGACGAGGCCGCCGGTACTTCGTACGGACTTGGGACATCAAATCAATTCTAGCTGCGTCTACTCCGTAGGTATGTAGCGAGGCACGACTTCCTCCTCCTCATGGTCCTGGGGGGGTGGTTGCTCTGGTTGTTAGTCCAGGAACCTATGCGGGAGATTCACGCCCTCGTGGCTCTCAGTGGCTCTCAGTGGTCGATGCTACATCGCCGTGTCAGTGGGGTGCTCGCCTCCGCGTGACAGAGGCTGGACGAGGCGTAGGTACTCACTCCTCCCATATCCGTCCTTGGACCGACTGCAGTTCATCGGCCGTGAGTCGTTTGCCGGCGGTGAAGTAACCTTGCGAAACTCAGCCCTGCAACCGCAAATCCAAAACGTCATCTTCAACTCACCGGCGGTGATTTTGGCGTCAATCTCCACCCTCGAGTCGGCCGGAATCAAATCTTCCGGTAGCTCAACTCTCTCGTGAATTGGGATGCTGGGACCGTCAGTGTACCTGGCGACAAATGAGGTTGAGAAGGCACGCCACTCACCCCTGTCCAACAATTGCATCGTATTTCATGCTTGGAATGTCGTCAGCGCCCACCTGTGGTCAAGTGGCTGACGGACTCGCTCACTTGCTCATGCTCAGCATCCTGTCAATCTTCTTGATGCCAAGCCAGTGGAGGATGTCCGGCATCAAAGCTTGGAAACGCATGTCTTTGACTCCAGCGATGTTCTCCGTCCGGGTAAAGTAGTCCGAGGCTCGATCTGCGCCACGCTTCCGGGCATTGTAGACGACTGCCCCAGGTGTCAGCGTCATTTCTACTGTAGATACCTTCATCTGGTCCAAAGGGTAAGGAGTCAAATCGTACGGTACTGCGGGTCAGATTAGCCAGAGCTCCCTGTAGACGCTTTGGGAGTAGGCGGAGCCTGGAGTGGGAGCCGGTAGGAGACTACGTCCTTGCTTGTACTTGATGGCATGACGTACCTTCGTGACTTCCCCTAGCGCTCTGCCTTCTTTTCTGAAATATATAACGACGCCACTCCCGCCGTTTTGTGCCTCCTTGACCGCCTCCTCAATGCCGAAAAGGAGGTAGGGGCGGCAGGTGCAAATGTCGGAGCCAAACACATCGCTTCCATTGCACTGGTCCTCGTGTCAGCAGTGGCCAGTCAATCCACAGAGAGAGACACACTTCGTCGTGGATTCGCAGAGACAGCTTCACGGACTCGTCTGACATTTTGTTGGGATCCCCAAAACAATACACTGTCAGGCCGCCTGGCAGTAGTCAGTCCTTGAGTCCGGGGTGTTCTTGGTTGGGAAGAGATACCAATGGGGGGCAAGAAGATCTTGATGTCGCCGCGAGTAATCAACTGAGGCATGCTTGTTGAGTAGTCAGTTGGGCCGAGGATCAAGGCGACTTACCTCCGGGTAGCTACCGCCAGTGTGCTCAAAAAGTGACCGACGTAGAGTACCTTCGTCTAAGAAACGTCAGTAGACATGAGCATCATCACAGCAGGTTGCTACGCACCAATTCCAAACCTCTCTGCAACGCCCGGCAGATACCAAACCTACACCGCGTCTCGTCAGACTCAGCGATGAGAGAGTAGCGACAAGAGCCTTACCGGTTCGACGGCAAACTTGGTGACTGACAACTCGCCGAGCTCATTCAAACAAACCTTGCCGTCTGGCACCCTGTACAACAGTTAGCTGTCGGATCCAGGTTCGCCCGGGCAGTCCTGCGCACAGTCTCCCAGCTTTGACACTGTCCTCCAATTCTGCCAACTAGGCCAATGTCAGCATTCAACACGTTGCTGCCTGCTAGTCCGAAGCGAGGCATGCCTTCATGTGAGCCTTGGTAATAGCAATGGTCGGTCGAAGGTCGACTAGCAGCTGATGAGCGGAGCAATTGGCATTCGTGGCACGCTGTCCATACTATTCTCGTGGTCCATGATGTCTTTGAAGGTCCAAGGGGCCAGATGGCCCCACGGATCCATGGCTACAATCTTGCGACGGTCGCCCCATTGCGGGAATGGGCCGATTCGGACTGCCGGCTCCGTATTTGTGAAGTCGGGTCTAGCACATGACCGATCAGACCGCACTCGACGGTGCAAGCACTCGAGAGTCTAGACAAACCTGTGGTCAACGTCCAACTCCTTGCTGGCAACAGCCAGTGCGTAGTAGATGGAATACGAGCCGCCACTGGGGAACCTCTGTCAGCTCGGCGAGGTTATCAGCCACGCAGCACGGGACTCACTGGGCTGGAAGACATGTCAATGCCGGTCTTTCCAACGGGTGTCAGGTAGCAACTCACCTCCAATGGCTAGTTGGCGGTTCAGCCTTGTCAGCACGAACGATGGGGGCGTTTCGGACGGGGGTTTGCTCGCCACGGACCATTGCGACGACGTATGGTGGATGGCGATCTCGAAACAACAACAGGGCCTCGCTTCAGGGGGTCGGGGTTGCCCCAGTCCATGGTAAGAGGGTCGATGCCAATCTGCTTTGGATACGTCCTGCACAGATAAGCAGCGGGCACCGGCATGAGTTTGCAGGCCGGGGTGGCACCCACGTCAGTATGATACGCGATGTGAATCCTGACTTGGGACCTGTCGAGGTCGCCGTGGGTGCGTGCGTCGCGCTGTTTTCCTGCGATGGGTGCGTTGTCCCCGAGACGCCTCCTGGAGGCATCGAAACATCGGTGCTCGACTTGCCAGGGAGTTCGGCACTCCCAAGGGATGGCGGCTGTCCGGCCGGGGCAGCGGCAGCCAAGTCCCCAGAATCAATCCTCTCGGACATGGACTCGACGGCAGCCAAGAGCTGCGACTGGCTTAGCTGTATCTCGCGCAGGGCGTCGAGAACGTCGGCTTTGGCGGCGGGTTGATCCATGGCGACGGCCAGAGGATGACGCGGTGATGTAGAGAGACGGCGAGAAAGCAAGGGTAGCCAAGGTACGAAGAGCTTGCAGGAGTCAAGGAAGTTCTAGGACACGGACAAAGAAAGACCGTGTATGTACGGAGTATGTAGGGGCCGATATCAGGAGCAAGACAGGGCTGACTTCGGTGTGGGTGCTTACCTGCTAGGGCATCTTGCAAGTTGGTAAGAAGTACGGAGTACTCCGTACTGCAGGCAAGGTACTGCGGGGAAGAGGGGTGGCGGGGAACGGCTGAGTCGGCGATGCCCGCCTCCCTGCCAGGTTGGTGGCCATGGTAAGACGGCAGCACGAGGGTAACGGGAGATTCGAGTACGAAGTGAGGATGAGCTTAAATATCGGGGAATAAAGGACGGACGGATATCGGTACCCAAGGAAAGTATTCGTCCGACTCTACGGGTAATACCTCCTACCTGCAGACGGAAGGTAGTGGTTTACTCGTATCGATAAGCACCGTCCCGCCAGCACGGCCCGCACTGCGGCATCGGCATGGGGCGAATCATTTCACCGTGAGGGTCGGCCTCATTCAGCAGCTATTCTTTCTTTCCATCCAACAACGAGCGTCGCCGGTGCGCTCTGACGACGAAGCCTCCTCGCAGCAGCCTCCTCGCAGCAGCCTCCTCGCAGCAGCCTCCTCGCAGCAGCAAGCACCATCGCAACTACCTAGGGTACCTTGTTATCCGGCACCATGGGCAAGCGCAAGAAGTCTTCGAGAAAACCCATGGGCCCAAAAAGGGTACCGTACCATGAATCATCGTGATCCGCGCCACGCCGCCAGGTGCCGGCACGCTGATGCTGATGCTGATGCTGATGCTGACGACGATGATGATGCTGACGCTGCTTCATAGGCCGACCCGCTACCCTCGACCTTCACTTGCCTCTTCTGCAACCACGAGAAGTCCGTCACAGTCAAGCTCGACCGCAAGGCTGGTGTTGGCCAGCTTGATTGCCGCGTCTGCGGGCAGAAGTTCCAGTGCGCCGTAAATTGTCCGTCCCATCGTCTTCCCCGTCCTGGCGCTGCCTCCCCTGCAATTGCCCGCCCACGTACGACCGGCTCTGCTGATATCTGGGTCGTTGCCCCGTGCCTATTAGATCTGTCCGCCGCAGTCGACGTCTATGGAGAATGGGTTGATGCCGCCGGTACGTCCCTTGCCTTTGCACTCGAGCCCTGCTCTGTCTTGAACACTCGCGCGAGCAGTCCCAGCCGCTAACCCTCCACGCTACCAGACACCGTCGCCAAGGAAGCCACAGGTGACGTTGGCTACGAAGGCATAACAAGGACGCCTGCCTCCTCAAAGCGCTACCCCAACGGCGCGGCCCCGGCTGACGAACATGACGAGGGACGCTACCAAGGCGACGGCATCGACGCCGACGACGAAGAGTACTAAGCGGTCACGGCAAGCTGGCACACTTGGAGATATACGGTGGTCAATATAACTTGGTCCCCAAGAGTCGACACGCAGCGTCTCCATCTCTCCCTTCATTCGCGCCTTGCTTAGATGGTATAAAACCTGTCGCCAAAGTCCCCTAGACCTGGAACTATATAACTGCTGCAGGGTTAGCCAGTGCATGGCTACAATCGGGTTGTCATACTTCTTCTCGTCAAGGCCCTGTGCCGTCCAATGTTAGCTCGCGGAAATGGACCAAGAAACTGGACTGGGCAATGCGAACCTGGTCGATGAAGGCGGTGACGACTTTGAGCCGCGGGAACCTCGTGGCGAAATTGCTGACGCCCTCGGGGCTGGCAATCAGGTTTAAGAATAGGATATGGTCTTCGGGCACTCCTCGTGCCTTGAGAACTTGTACAGCCATGGTAGCTGATCCGCCTGCATAAGGTGTGAGACTCTTGCTGTTGCTCCGAGCGGACGCCAGGTACGGGAATGGAGGGGGTTACGAGTCATATATGTATGTTGGTGCGTTGCCAATACGGTTCCTCGTTGTCGTTGCGTCATAGTCGCTCGTTTCGAGACACGCTATCGCAGAGAGATGTGCTTGGGTTCAGTCACTTACCTGTGGCGAACATGGGGTCCAAGAGCAGAACCCATCTGTCTGCGATGTCCTCCGGAAGCTTATCGTAAAAGAGCTTGGGCCGCGATGTATCCTCGTCTCGCTGGATCAGGATCTTGCCGATGCGCACGGAGCGACAGCAGTCTCGCAGGCCCTGCTCCATGGCTTCGCCAGCCCGCATGATTGACACGCCGCATATCTTGCCTTGAAACATGACGCCGTTGTATGTGCGACCGACCGGGGTTGTGATGTCATGTTCGATGACTGGAAGATGGTTCAGGCCTTCCTCGACGAGGAGTCGGATAATCCGGTTGGAATAGAAGATAAAGTCGGCGCGTTCCGTGTCCTTATTCCGTATCATCCTTTGTAGAGGCTTAGTAGGGGCTTAGGCACAAAACCTACCGAACCAACGAGGCCACTGTCGCTCGCGAGGTGCTCGTAGAGCATAGCGTCTGGTTGGTTGGCGGAGCGCAGTGAGAGGATGAATGGAACTCACGATAGCAGCGCAATAAGCTGCGGTGTTTGCGGCAATACGTGCACGTTATCGAACGGCACCTGGGCCGACACAGTAGCGCTTGGTTTCTGGTCCTGCGACCGGTGGCCGGGTCCTACGCATTGTCTGGGTGCAGTAGCCATGGTAGTGCTAACGATAAACTAAGCTGTCCGACGAGGCGAGGCGAGACACTCTCTATTACAGATATACGGAGTACGGAGTACACGTGATGTATCGCGGCCACGAGCCACCCCACCCGGGCGTTGGCTCACGTGCCGCGCCACGTGACACGAGGCACGCGCTGCCCCTTAAGAGGGCTGCGGCGCATAGAAGCAGGAGTCCCTCTTGATTGAATACAGTGGCTACCTTTGCTCCTACCTAACTGCAGCCCCGTCTTTCGCCTGTTACGCGATTAGTGCAATTTTAGCGATTTTAGCGTTGTAACGCGCGAAAAGCGCTTCCCGAGGCTGTTAATGAAGGTTAAGTACGAAGTACTCCGTATTTAGCCTTCCCTTAATTAGGGTATTATAGTCAACTAGCGTGACTCACGCCGGGAGCGTCACCGAAGTGCTGATACATTACTCACAGTACGACGTACCGCAGCTGGCCTATATCTGTTACGCTGGGAACCGAATACATCCATGACTCCATCTCTCTTGATTCCAAGGCAATCGGAAGAGCCGCCATAAGACTACCTAAGGACCCCCGGATACTAAACGCCGCCGCAATAGCCGACACGTGGAAAGATAACCCACCTAGCATCGCTCGCTGCTAAGATGATGGCGGCGGAAGAAGCCTTATCGTTGCCGTCCGTCTCGCTCTCGGCCTCGTCATACGACACAGCTCTTTGCTTGATCCCCCCCAGGGACCTCTGGCCGTCCCTTAACCGCGTCCGCTCCCTCTACGACCAGGCCTACGCAACGTGGCCGCCTCACGTCAACCTCGTCTACCCGTTTGTGCGACCCGAGGCCCTGGCCGAGGCAGCGCGCGTCCTCTGCCTCGTCCACCTCGATGCCCATGCTCCTGGCCGTGTCAGTCTCAGCGAGACAGATACCTTCACCCACAAGGGCCACAGCACCGTCCTGCGCCCAGCCCGCAGCCCGGACGCTGCGGCCATCTCGCGCCTCCGCCATCATATTTGCCGTGCCTTGGGGCTGCCATCGGATGATGGGGATTACCAACCGCACATGACGGTCGCCCAGAGCGACCATCCTCTCTCCGACTCGCACAGCTCCCTCCTCGACAAGGCCCGTCTCCTGGTGCCGCTCTCCTGGGACGTCTCCCAGCTCGTCATCCTCGTTCGCGAGCCGTCGTCGGCCCCCGGCGAGGCTCCGAGGCGCATGAAGCTCTGGGGCCACATCGATATTATGTCCCACCAGCTGCAAAGAATCACCACGCCCCTCGACTTTCCCCTGGAACATGATGCCGAGGACCTGACTGCCGCTCCTCTACCCCAGTCGCAGACGACATACCGCTTCGACCCGTCCGACAATTCCTGGAACCCATTGCCCGGCCTGTGCCTCCTGGATGCCGCAAGCCAACCTCCGGACCACCTCATCATTGCCTCATACAACACCCTTGCCGAGTTCGCGTGGCCCCCCGACTCCGCCCGTTACCCTGCTCTTCTGGCTAATATTCTGTCCGCTCGAGCCGCTGCCGACATCCTCGTCCTCCAGGAGGTCACAGATCATTTCCTGCCCTTCCTGCTGGACAGCGACCAGGTCTGCGCTCGCTACCCCTACGCCACTCACCGTCCCCCCGGCTCCCCCGGGGTTGGGCCCCTCCCTAGTCTCCCCAATGTTGTCGTCCTCAGCAGATTGCCGTTTCGGTGGCAGCATCTGCCATTCCGGAGAAAGCACAAGGGCGCCGCCGTCCTCACGCTGCCTACCATTCAGGTTCAAGAGTTGGGCGCGCCTGGAGAGCTACAGTTGCCCCTAGTTCTGGCGGCATGCCATCTTAGCCAGGGCCTCGTGGATGGCGCCGTCGTTGCCAAGAAGAACGAGCTGCAGAGGCTCCTCAGCCATCTCTCCACCGAGTTCCCGCGTCATCCTTGGATCATAGCCGGCGACTTCAACCTGGCAACCTCTTCGTACACCATCGACCTGGCGCGTAGGAAGCAGGACCTATCCCCCCAATGTTTTCGATACTTCTGTGAAATCGAGCCCATGCTCAGCGACGCCGGCCTCCAGGATGCGTGGCTGATCAGTAGGATTGGGGTAGGGGAGTCCTCCAACGTCACGCACGGCCAAGCAGCGTCGGAGGACCTGTACGAAGGCGAACAAGGCGCGACCTTCGATCCGCTGGCCAATCATCTGGCAGCCCGGGCAGTCGGTAGCGGGCTTAACAATCGACCGCAGAGATACGACCGGATTCTTGTGAGTCGAAATCTCGCCCTTCGCCCCTGCGGCTTCAACATGTTTGGAGAGGCTCCTCCCCAGGCCAGCGACCACTGGGGCATCCGCTGCCTGCTAAAGCGAGAGGAGAGCAGCGAGAATGATGCTGTGGATGCCTCTGGCAAGTCCCCGTTGGTTCATCTACATAAAGCGCCGCCGTCTCTCTGTGGCATTGATGAATTGAAGACTACGCTGTCGTCTCGCGGATGTCTTCCGACTCGGGCGGACGAGGCTGAGAGAAAGGCCGCGGTGAGCCTGTTGGAGAAAGTCTTGCTGGGAACAGACCAGCAGGGCATGGGTCAAGATAACCATGCTGGGCCAGGGATGGTGCTTCTTCCGGTTGGTTCGTTTGGACTAGGAGTATGGACGACCTCGTCGGATATAAATTGCCTCTGTGTTGGAGCTATCAGCTCCAAGACGTTCTTCGCCGTGGCGGCGCAAAGACTAAAGAAGGCCGCGCCAGACGGAATCACTATCCTTCGCCGCGTCCGGGCGAATTCGGGCACCATGCTGGAGCTCGATATCCGCGGCTTCAAGTTCGACCTTCAATACTGCCCGGCTGCATCTATAGCAGAAAGGTGAGTCTCTCTGAAGACCCCGGCAAACCAATTCTACCCCCTCGGTGCTCACAAGGTCTACTCCTCCCAGATATCCCGAGGTCATGAAGCGCCCATCGTCAGATCCGGCATTTGCGCTGCCGGTACAAACGCTTGCCAAGCTGAAACCCGCCCGAGACCTTTACTATCTCCGCAAGTCGGTGCCCGACATGGCAAAGTATCGCTTGGCACACCTCCTCATCAAAGCATGGGCCATGTCCAGGGGTTTATATGCGCCAAAATTCGGGCTTTTGGGGGGCATTCACATCGCCGTGATGCTTGTGCCCGTCTGCAAGTCATTGGCTAATGGGAATAGTCTCGTGTCCACTTCCGACATCGTCACGAGCTTCTTCCATCACTATGCCGAGTTTGACTTCAAATCGAGATTGGTTTTCGATCCCTTTTTCCACAAAGATTTCAAATACCATCGCACCTTCAGAGAACCCCTGTGCTTGCTAGGGTGGCACGCTCCATCTCTCAACACGGCGACGAATGCTTCGGCCCCAACCGTCCACACGATTTCCGTCGAGCTTGCCCGTGCAAGGGATCTTTTCTCACGGGAAGGGATGACGTGGAATGAATTCCTCGGATCAGGAGATGCAAGTGCATCTTTGGGTTTGGCGGCTCGAGCGTCAGCCGGTTTCCTCCAAGCATACAAGAGCTATGTGAAAATTGACGCCCGGTACTGGGGCTCCTCGCCGACTAAGGGCAAAAAATTCCTGGCCTGGCTCGAATCTCGCTGTGTCATGGTGCTCGTTGGTATGGCCCCCCGGGATGCGCAAATTTGGCGCTGCCGCTAACGACTCGGTGTACAGACATGAACCGGCAAGTTCCGGCGATCTCGACTCGCATCTGGCCAGCGAGGTTTGTGCAGACCTCTTCTGGTCATGCCGACAAGATCGATTCCGAATACCATGGCTGCTACCTGGTTGGCCTTGAGTGGCAGGACAATGGCGCTGCCGACATGTCAAAGGACGAGGCCAAGCATGCTGAGCGAGCTCTCGATGCCACGCTGCGAGAATTCGAGACTCGGATTCGCGAGGACGAGAAATATTACGATAAAGGTTGCTGCTGGATGATGGCGTCAGTAGCAAGCGGCCACGACCTTGGCGAAATGCAACCGGACTCGGTCCAATGGGGCACTGGGGAGTGCGGCGAAACAGACTCAGAGGAAGACTTGGATATGGAAGCTGAGGATGAGGGGGCGGAGGGAGGGCCTGGGATGGTCAGTTTGCCTGGAGAAGCCGGCAAGCAGAAACCTATCACCATGAGGCAGAGCAAGGCGCACATGGTGACCAAGCCGACCGGCCTCGGCAAGTTTCGCACAGCAGCCGACGTCATGAACAGACTCCGCTGGGATGCTGCCATGGACGCCAGTGACTACTTGGTGGGATACGAAGATCGGTTCATGGGGCCCCAAGAAAGGGCCTTGGAGCAATGGAAGAGCGAGCTGACGGATGACGAGTTCATCCCCCAGCACCGGATATTGTATTTCAAGCGCAGGAGTGACGGAGTAGTTGTCTGGGAGCGCAGGACTAGAACGGATGATGTATTCGGCAGCGGGATATAGGTTCAATGAGCCCCGTCCAGCCTATTATGGAGTCTCGGCTGGCGTGGCAGGACTCCCCCCATCAGCTTGTATAGATGTGGCATCTTCGCGGTGACGAGTTGAGACGCGCTGCTGTTGGGCACAGCGGTGCGGCACAGGTCCCATAATCTCTTGGCCAAGCCGAGCGGCTCTGTAATTCTTCGTGTCCTGAAGCCACAAGCCTTCGCCACGCCGACGATTGCTAGCCACCGAGGCCATGCTCCTATGGCATCGACGTCAGTCTACGAAAACGTGCTTCGAGGCTGGCAGTCATGCCCCTGAGCTCACGAGGCACCGACGCTCCCCCTAAAAGGCCCTTTCTTGTAGACGTTGCTCAGGACACGGATTGTCGTCAGTTGCATTCCTCCCGCCTCTCCTCGGTGAGAGCGGGTTGGCCCTGTGATCGGCCCTGTTTCTCGCAGCACTCGGAGAGCAGCAGGTTGCTGACACGTTTCTGTCATCCTCCACCCCATCACTGTCGAGCAGTTGCGAGACATCTTTCATGGACGCACCCAGGGGGTTCGTCTGACGTGGGCGCGACTACTCGACGTCTCCTGGCAATGCCAGCCCCCCAAGGCGCTTGGAGCTAATTGCCCCCATCAGTTGGATCCGAACGGCGAAATAGAGGCGTCTCATGAGGCCAAGCTGAGAAACACGGCTGCAATCGCCGATTTATCGTATTTGACATATTTGCCTTTGCCCTTGTCGATTTCATGGTAGCGATCCCAGAAGCGGTCGTAAAGGGGCTGAAGTTTCTGACGAATATCCTCTCCGAACATAGACCGCACCTCCCGCTCCATGCTATAAGATCTGTGCTTGGAAACCATGTCGTCAAACGTGCTGTTGAACTGAGAGAACTTCTCCTTGATTTTGTCCTTGTCCTTACTGCTTAAGCCCCTGACGACCGAGGCTGAGTCGGCTGGGCCAGAGGTCGGACGTTGAGTGCGGTTGGTATGAATGGTATCGAAAAGATACACGGAGAGATCTTTGCAGATATCCGTATATAACGCAGTAGCTTTCCTGCGCCATTGCTCGAGCACGTCCAGTCGCGATTCGAGAAGCGGGCCGAGATCTGAATCTCGAATCATGCGCTCGATGATGATGATACAGTTGGCGATAAAGACGCCAACGACCGACTTGCTCCTGAGCATTACTCGCGCTTTTTGTTCCAGCGAGGATAACAGGACGTCGATGGTGTCCAGGCAATAATGTGCAAAAATATCCCTGCCGTCTGCGCCAATGTCGAATGACGCCAGGCTTGGGACGGCGTCTGTCGAACGGCCGCTAGATGCGGCGCTTGCCTTCCACCCGCCATCGCCCAGAGAAATCATAATACTGGAGATTGGGCGCAGAAACTCAGTCATGGCTTGCAACCGCTGCATTGTTTCTGAAACTACCGGCGTCGGGGCGCCATCCGAGGGTAGAGCCTGTAGGCCACCGACTTTCCGCCTGGTTTCCTCGAGCAGGTCCGAGAGTGACGACTTGGCAGTCTCGCGCACGGGTTTTAAAGCGGCCGATAGCGACGTCTTGAGCTCCCCTGTCCTTGTGTCTAGCTTCCCAGACAGGTTGGTGAGGATCTCCGTAACTTCGTAGGCCAAGTAGCAGTCCGTGCTGAGATGGGCCTTGATGTGAGCGTTGAGCTCTCGAGCTGTCCGCGCGAGCTCCGTCAGAGCGGCTTGGCATGTCGACTGAAATACGCTGCCCCAATCGTCGCGAGTGAAGATGCTGCATATGTTGTCATATTCGGACAGAAAGAGGCCTTCCATTGCTTGGGCGTAGGTGCCTATCCCATTAGTGCCCGCCCGATACATGGCGCCAGGGTTCTTTTTCTTGGCCGTGCTGACGCTTGCCGCGGCTAGATTTGCCAGCGACGACGAAAGATATGGCCCTCGTATGTCGGCAAATATCTTGACAACGGGTACGTCATAGCCGCCGTGCTGCCGTCCGTCGGCCAAGTAGGCGTAGACGAGGCCCAGACGTGCAATCTTGTCCTGCGGCAAGACGGGGAATTGCATATCCTTGGTGATGTAGTGGAGAGGTTCGATGAAGCGCGGCGTCTCACCGCGGAGTAGCTTGTCAAAGTAATTCTCGAGCTGGGTATTACCGGACTTGATGAGGCGAGTGAGGTCGGCCATGGTGTGCTGATTGGCGCGCAGGTTGGACGCCTGCATCTCTGCGAAGGATTTGCTGAGTCGCTTGACGGAGGCCAGGTAGTTCGACAGGCCGGCCTTGTCGGGGCCGGCGCGGATGACCTGCTCCTCGCTGTCCTTGTTGTCGGCGGGTTGGCGAAGGCGGCCAATGGCGGCGAGGACGGCGTCGACATCTGTCGCGGCTCAGAACGTACCGGGGGGACCAAGGGCGCGAAGGACAAGACTCACTGTTGCCCAGCAGCTGTAGGCGCTTGGTCTCGCCGCTGAGCGGGCCAGCAACTTCACGCACGCTTTGACCGGATGTTTCGAGGCGGCCCAGGCAAGCCTGGATTTTCTTGGTCAACTGCGTGGTCTTGTCGAGGCGAGAGTTGAGGACATCAACCTCGGCCCTCGCCTCTTCGTCGACGGCATGGTGGGCCGTGTTGGATAGCCCAACAGCCATGATAGACGGGGTGCCGGGGCTACGGCGAAGGGCAAGTGTAGTTGGAGGGAGCAGAGGGAGTCGAGGGACGGATGGATGGATGGGCGATCAAGCCAAGGGGTGGTCTAGGGTAGGCAGGTAGGGGCTCGACTGGATTACATAAGCCCAGACGCAAGCACTTAACGCGGTCGGCGGTGCGCGTCCCGTCGCGTCACCTCCACGATTCGAGCCACCCATCAGACTCGTTTCTCCCTCAGCGTCCATTCCACTGATACCCACGGAATACAGACGCCCATCGCTGCCCGTCCATCCCGACACTCGCTGGCCCCATCGCCAGCAAAACGCCTGGACAGGCAGGCAGGCAGTGACAGGCAGGCAGGACAGCACGACGATCATGGACTCGTTCATGCTGCAGGACCAAGGCGTCCGCGACCGCATCCGCCAGGCCGAGGAGTTCTTGGATCCCAGTACGCACCAACTGGCTGTGGGGCCTCGGCTTCTGTTGATCCATTGCTGACGCCCCTGGCAACTTAGGTGACCCTCATGCCCGGAGCTACAGGCCAGACATCATCCTGATGCTCCAAAAGAACCAGCGCCGCTTGACCGTCAACCTCGACCACGTGCGCGACCATAGCGCCGACCTCGCCCAAGGCGTCCTGCAGCAGCCGTTTGACTACTCTCTGGCCTTCAACCATGCCCTCAAGGAGATCGTCCAGGCAATGCCCCAGGCCCGGCCGGACCAGACGGCCCAGGACACCATCTACTATTGCGCGTGGGCGGGAAGCTTTGGTCTCAATGCCTGTAACCCTCGCACCATCTCGTCGCAACACCTCAATCACATGGTCTCCATCGAGGGCATCGTTACCCGGTGCTCTCTCATCCGGCCCAAGGTCGTCCGGAGCGTACACTACAACGAAGCCAAGGACAAGTTTCACTTTCGAGAGTATCAGGACCAGACCATGACGAATGGCGTCACTACATCCAGTGTATATCCTCGAGAAGACGACGACGGAAACCCTCTGACCACGGAATACGGATTCTGCACTTACCGGGACCATCAAACGGTCTCCATTCAAGAGATGCCCGAGCGGGCGCCCGCTGGTCAGCTCCCTCGCGGGGTCGACGTCATTCTGGACGACGACCTGGTGGACCGCGTCAAGCCAGGCGACAGGGTCCAGCTGGTTGGCATTTTCCGCACCTTGGGCAACCGCAATACCAACCACAACAGCGCCCTCTTCAAGACAATCATCTTGGCCAACAACGTCGTGCTCCTTTCATCCAAGTCTGGTGGCGGGGTCGCAGCGGCAACGATAACCGACACCGATATTCGCAACATCAACAAGGTGGCCAAGAGGAAGAATCTCCTGGAGCTGCTGTCACAGTCCCTCGCGCCCAGTATCTACGGCCATGATTACATCAAAAAGGCAATACTGCTCATGCTTCTGGGCGGCATGGAGAAGAACCTTGAAAACGGAACCCATTTGAGGGGCGACATCAACATTCTCATGGTGGGCGACCCCTCGACGGCCAAGTCCCAGCTGCTGCGCTTTGTTCTCAACACTGCCCCCCTGGCTATCGCCACAACCGGCCGTGGGTCTTCTGGGGTTGGTCTGACGGCGGCTGTCACCTCGGATAAGGAAACCGGGGAGAGGAGGCTCGAGGCTGGTGCCATGGTCATGGCAGACCGTGGTGTCGTATGCATCGACGAGTTCGACAAAATGTCAGATGTGGACAGGGTGGCCATCCACGAGGTCATGGAGCAGCAGACAGTCACAATTGCCAAGGCAGGCATCCACACGTCGCTGAATGCCCGCTGCTCCGTCGTTGCTGCCGCGAACCCCATTTTCGGCCAATACGACCCGCACAAGGATCCGCATAAGAACATTGCGCTCCCCGACTCGCTGTTGTCCCGGTTCGATCTCCTATTCGTGGTCACGGATGATATCGAGGACACTAGGGACCGCCAAGTGTCCGAGCATGTTCTGCGTATGCACCGATACCGTCAGGCTGGCAGTGAGGAGGGTGCCCCGGTCCGCGAGCAGACATCGCAGTCCCTGGGCGTATCTGCCGACAGCCAGACCGGGTCCCAGCGACCGACTGAGGTCTACGAAAAGTATGATGCCATGCTTCACGCAGGTGTCCCCCTGAGTTCCGGCCGGGGCTCGAGCAAAACACCCTTGGTTCTGAGCATACCGTTCATGAAGAAGTTCATACAGTATGCCAAGACGCGAATCAAGCCCGTCTTGACGCAGGATGCCTCGGACCGTATTGCTGAGATCTATGTTGGCCTCCGCAACGACGAAATGGAAGGGAACCAGAGACGGACCAGCCCCTTGACCGTTCGTACGCTGGAGACAATCATCCGCCTCGCTACAGCCCATGCCAAATCTCGCCTATCAAGCCGGGTCGAGGAGCAGGACGCGGCTGCCGCAGAGGCCATCTTGAGATTTGCGCTCTTCAAGGAGGTTGTCGAGGACGAGTCGCGCAAGAAGCGGAGAAGGACGCTGGTCGACTTTGCTTCCTCAAGCGAAGAGAGCTCAGACGATGGTGGCGACGAAAGCGGGGATGGCGCTGACCGTACGTATCGAGGCGGCGGATCGTCGCAGCCAGCATCTCGTCTGGCTACCCGCTCGCAGACAGCCTCTGCTGGGGCCAACAGGGCCAACGGCACGCGCCAGGTGACGGCAAGTGGCAAAGACAACAATGCGCAAGATGACGAGGCGCTTGACAGCACCACCCCTCGTCGATCTGGTCGGAGCGGTCGATCTGGACCCAGCACGTCACAGTCCCAGACATCGTTTGCGTCGTCAATGCCTGCGTCTCAGCTGCCGTCGCAAACACCGGATGACAGTCGGGCGGAGCAAGAGCTCAGCAGTGGTGCAGCTAGCCTCGCCATCGACGATGCTCCCGTCGACCCCCAACGAGTTGCGGCCTTCAGGGCTGCCCTGGGACAGTTGCTCAACACTGACCTCTTCGAGGATGACTCTGCTGCATTGGAGGCGGTCATAACGGCCGTGAATGGCAAAGTCACAAGCCGCGACGGCGGTACCTTTGACCGAACCGAGGCCATCCAAGCACTCAAGGAGCTGGAAAATGCGAATCACATCATGTAAGTCTGCCATCACTCCCCCTCTACCTAGGTCAACCTCGCCGTCTTTCAAAGGCAGAATGGGACCGTTTCCACGGTCCATTCAATGGCTAACAAAATACACAGGTTCGCGGACGGTGAACTGGTCTACAAGATATAAAGGCGCCAGTGTTGCAACTATCCACTTTTCACTGCGCTTCCGGGTGGCGAGTTGGGATTGTCAGAATCGGGGTACCGATCGAGGTCATGGACGGTGCGCACCACAGCAGTGGAGCATGATTCTGACGAGCGTGTACGGCGCACTGACAGTTACGGACGGCGGCGGGAATATTTTTAGCTGGCTGCGGACGGTGGAGGGTCTGGGTTTGACGGATAGCCTGTCTCGGTGTAGTCTGAATCATAATCGCAGCTGGAAGTCCCGCAACCGTCGACGCACATTGTCGCCGTTCCACGTCTCGTTGCCATCTCGGTCCGTGGCCAAGACGGGCATGCCAACCTGCTCTATGGCGAAGCTGGCGGCAACGGAGGCCCAAGCGGCAGCGTCCTCGAGGGGCTGGCCGCGAGCCAGGGCCACAGCCAGCCCCCCGAGAAAGGCGTTGCCGCCGCCGGTAGGGTCAACGACCTTGTCTACGCGGTCCCGGTGGTAAGCTGGGATCCAACGCTCGGTGCCTGGGTCGACCTCGATCTCATCGCGGGCGATGAGGCCATCCTGGTCCTGGAGAAGGCCAGCAAAGAGGGCCTCCATGTCGGTGTCGGGTCGCAGGCCGCCTCTGGCGTAAGCCTTGCGGGGCCGCGAGGTACGCTTGCTCCTTCTGCCGCCGTTCTTTGCGATGTAGCAGCCCTTGTCGCCGGCACGGACGACGAGGGCGTAGGACTGGAGGGGCATGCTGGCCAGAAGCTGCTCGCAGGCGCGCTCGACGGCGAGGGTCGAGACGCTGCCGGTCTCGGGGTCGAGTCCGTCGTCGCCCATGAAGCCGGCCAGCTCGGCATGGTTGGGGCTGCACACGTCGACGAGGGGCAGGGTGTTTGTGCAGTTGAGGAGCTCGTCGGGGGTGCAGAGGTCGGGGACGGGCTCCCAGACGAAGATGGGCTTGGAGTATTGGCAACACGGGACAAGGGCCTTGCGGCGCGAGATGATGTCGGTGACCAGCTCCTGGCAGCGGGTGGGGGAGCAGATGAGGTGAAAGGAGCGCGACAGGAGCAGGGGTAGTGTGAGGTCGTCGGCGGTGATGCGCTTCTTGGGTGTGATGTACTTGAAGGTCCGCTGCTCGGCGGCGCCGTGGTAGCCGTTCCAGCCGCGCGTGGTGAGGCGGTGGGGATCCCGGCGGACGACGGCGGCGGTGGACCAGCTGTCGATGAGGGAGGCCAGGGCCGGGGGGAAGTCGGACCCTTGGTCGACGATCCATCCGACCGACGACGACAGCGGCGGCGGGGAGAAGAGCCGGGCCCCGAGGGCCGAGTAGGAGCCGGCTCCGCCGAGGATGTTGTGGACGGGAGGCGCCGGGGGGCTGAACTCTATGTCGTCTGTGTGTGGGTGGACGAGCCAACGCCGGGTCGCGGTCAGCGCTGGCGGCGGCGGCGGCGGCGGCTGCAGAGTGGGTTGTGCTCACCGATGATGAACATCCCGAGCGTGACAAAGTCAATGGCGGCATCGTCGTCGTCGGCATCAGCATCGGCTTGGGGCTCTGCCTCCGCCTCCGCCTCCGCCTCCGCCTCCGCCTCGCGCGGCGCCGGGTCGCGGGCCTCGTCCTCGTGCGATTCAGGGCCAGGGCCAGGCCCCTCCATGGCGACGGCGAGCATGTCTCGAGGTGCGATACCAACTTCGTGCCTCTAAATGTCTCCCGACGGCGACCACCTGCAGCTCCGCAGGTCCAACAGCGCGGGGGGCTGTGGCAACGTGGTCGGGCGAGTTGCTGGTGAGGTGAGACGCGCGACGCGAGGTGAGGTTCAGTCAGGCAGAGGCAAGTACTTCGTACCACCTGTAAGGACCGGAGGTAAAGGTGAAGCAAGGTGCTGGCTGGCTCGAGGGCACACACCAGGCCAAGCGCAGGGTAATATCTAGTCTTATGGCTCCCGAGCTGAGCTCGTGAGAGGGACGGATGTGTGAACCGAGAGCGTGTACGAGTACCTTAGGTAATACAGTGCCCAGCAAGGGGAGCCAATAGTGCCACGGGGGCCCCGTG
>NRSZ01000163.1:0-16314 GCA_002901185.1 Tolypocladium capitatum
CGCTCGGGCTCGCGGTGGCCGCAGACGGCGCAGGGCCCCATGACGCGGCGGCAGCGCTCGCAGGTCCAGACGGCGTCGTCGCCGGCGGCCGGGTCGACCTCGCGCGGCTTGCGGCAGGCGGGGCAGAAGAGGCCGACCTTGACGCCCTGCTGGGCGGGCGCGAAGATGGCCGTGTAGTTGGCGCCCCAGCCGGGGAGCCCCGCGGGCCAGCCCTGGACGCAGAGGTTGCGCAGCAGCGCGGCCTCGACGACGAGGCCCATGCGCATGAGCCGCGCGTGCTGCTGCCGCAGGATGGCGCTGGCCTGGTGGCCGTCGATGACGGACGCCGGCACGAGCGGCTTGAGGAGGAGGACCATGGCCGAGGCGTTGAGCGCCGACGTCCGCGCCTCAAAGGCCAGGGCTCGCGCGAGCAGCGTGTACGGGTCCAGCGGGGACGCGGCCGCCGGGGGCGCGCTCGCCTCGTCGGAGCTCAGGGGGTGCGGGTACGGAGGGTCGTCCTCCCAGGGCAGGTAGTCGTTCTCGATGATGTGGCGCCGCGGGTCGTGTTGCGGCGACGGCATCGGCCTCGACGGGCTGGGGACCCTGTTGGTCTCGCCGCCGGCGCCCGGCGGCTGGGCGTCGCACGGTTGCGTTCGCCCGTCCGAGCCGGAAAGGGACGGCTGCGAGGGCAGCGATTCGTCCGACGTCGCCGTCGTCTGCGAAATCATAAAGACCTCTTCCGGGGAGTCGGTCAGGCCCTCGGCGCCCATCCTGCCCGTGGACGTCCTGGCCGCCGCGGACGCTTCCGCGAGGCCGTCGTGCTCGACGCTGGACGCGGCGCTGTCGTTTTCCGCGTCCAACGATTGTTGCCTCGCCATGGTGAGCTTGGCAAACGCGTCGCCGCTCGACGGGCTCACCGTGGACCGCTTCGTCGCGTCCGAGACGGAATACAGATGCCCGATGCTCTCGGTCGAGTCGTGCCTCACGGCCCGTCCCCGATACGTCGGCCCCTTGCGTCCCCAGCTCGCGTCGTTCTTGGGCATGGGCACGTCGATCGCCTTGGCCAGGGCATCGGCGTCGTCAAAGTCGTAGCCTTCGGTGCTGGAGACTCGCCGCCGCCGACCGTCTTGGCCCACGACGGACGTTGGGCCAGGGTCGTGAGTCATGTCTTCTCGAAAGGACCCATGGGCGGCTGGTCCCAGGCTGAGGCTCTCCGGCTCGACGATGGGCGTGAGCCTCCTCCCATACTGGTACGTGCGATCTTCGCCGTCGCCCTCCACGTCTGCCGGCCTGGCGAGCGGGGTGGGCACGTTGGACGTGCTCTCAATCTCCTCGGCGAGCAGCGATCGCGAGAGGAAGCGGCCGTCGACGGGTCCCCTCTGCGTCGACGTCCGGCGCGGCGTCTCCTCGCCGTTTCCGTGGGCGTCCGGGGGCTTCAGCCGAGCGCCGCCCTTGCCGTCGTCGGCGTGCACCTTCTGGAACTGGCCCACGCGGAGCTCGAGATGGTACTGCGCGCGGCGGTTCAGGAGGAGGGCCATGGCGTACGCCAGGATCCTCCACGTCTGCGCGAGCCTGTAGAGGCTGGCGTTCTCGGCGGCCCTGGCAAACTGCTCCATGATGTCGCCGACCCGCTCGACCAGGGCCTTTCCGCCCTCGACGTGCGGCAGTTGCTTCTCCAGGGTTTCGAGATACGCACTCGACATGCACTGGTACACGTGCGCCGACCTCGCCGCGGGGATGTGGCCCGAGGCCATGGCCTGCTGGGTCCTGAACACACCCGTGACGCCGATGGACTGCTCCAGGTTCAGGGCCTGCTTCGGGTCGTCGGGGAAGGCCGGTCCGGAGGGCGGCGTGGTGCTCATCGACGCGCCGGACCGGGCACTCAGCCTCCGCGTGTGGCCCGTCCTCCGGCGGGGCCCGAGAAAGGTGCCCATGACCTCCTCCTCCGAGTCGCTCCGGCTGACGCTCAGCATGGGCGCGCCGGGGCTCGAGCCGTAGGCCTGGCGGTGGGCGGGCTCCGGCTCGTGCGCGACCGAGGGCCGCGGCCGCTGGGACTGCGCCCTCTCGTCGAGGAACACCAGGGCGTCGCCCCGGGGCGAAAAGGCCATGGCCGAGGTGGATTGGCGGTCTATGACCTTGGGGGCGAAGGCCACGTCGCACTGGTTGAAGAGCCCGTCCTGGCCGACGGTCCAGAGCAGGTCCTGGTCCTGCCACGAGAGCGCCGTGGGCGAGCTCTCGAAGCGCTCAATCTGCTTGTAGGGCATGGTCGGCCGCGCCAGGTCCCAGATGTGCACGGCCGAGGTGCCGTAGCGCCTGTTGCTGGTCTCGTCGTACGTCACGGCGACCTGCGCGGCGCGCCTCGTCTGCGCCGTGGCCGACCAGAGCGCCGGCCGCCAGGCAATGGCCGACACGGGCGCCGGCGTCGAGACGGACCACTTGGGCTTCTGCCTCTTGTCCGCCGCGGCCCCCAGGTCCCACGCGTGAAGCTTCGTGTCCCAACCAGCGCTGGCCAGGTGGATCCCGTCCGGGTGCCATGCGATTGCAGAGCAGGCCTTTTCGTGCGCATTGATTCGCAGCAGCGGCCGCGAGGGCTGCCGCACGTCCCATTTGAGGACCACGCCGCCCTCGGTGCAGCATGCCATCTCGTGTCCCACCTTGGGCGACCACTTGACCTGGCGCACCGAGTCGATGCACCGCAGCGGCGCGAAGCGCTGGCGGAACGTCAGGGCGCCGGCGCGGTTCTGGAAGGGCGTCGAGGCGTCGAAGACGCGCGCGGTGCCGTCCTGGCTGCCCGACAGCACCCAGCTCTTGAGGTGCGGGTTGACGTCGAGCGTGTTGACCTGCCGCGAGTCCTCCTGCATCTGGATGCAGTCGAGCGGCTCGGAGCCGCCGGCGCCGAGGCGCGCCAGGTCGTAGGCGAAGATCTTGCCGCTCGCGCAGGCCGTGAAGATGGTCGAGTTGCCGTGCCACTTGACGTCGCGGATGTTGAGCTGGTCGGCCACGACGCCGGCGCGCGGGTTGGCCGACTGGCGCGTCGTGATGGCGGCGCGGACGTCGACGCCCTCGCCGAAGCCGAAGCCGAAGCCGCCGCTGCCGGGCGCGTCCAGCGCCACCGTCTTGAGGATGTGAGGCCCGGCCAGCACGGCGGCGCGCCTGTCGGGCGCGACGTCGAAGCACGAGACGGGCACGCCGGCGGCATACACGGCGTCCTGCGACCGGGAGGGGCGGTAGGCGGCGGGCATCGGCGTCGGCGCGTTCGCCATGGCCGACAGGTCGCCGCCCAGGGGGTCCGCGGCCGTCTTGCCGAGCAGCTTGCGCATGATCTTGGACTCGCGGCTATACATGGCGGTTGCGGCGGTGGTCCAGCGGCCGCAGAGGCGCCATCAGGGGCGGGCGGCGCGGCGGTGCAGCGGTGCGGCGACGCGGCGGTGCGGCAGCGCAGCAGCTGTAGGTATCGTCGTCTGTCGGTTGGTTGGCTGCCTCGCGGGTTGATGGTTGGTTGAGCGCCGGCTGCAGCGCACCCTGCAGAAGGGAGATGAGTGAGGTGGGGAGACGATGCAGCTCTGGCGGGTGGGGCTGCCCGTCTGGGCATCGTCGGCCGCAGGCGTTGATGTCATCGTCGTCAGCCTCACCGTCAGCCTCAGTCCAGCTCGGTCGCATCGCATGTTCGAGAGCGGCCAGCGAGTGCAGGGAGCGGCGCATGTCGGCTCGACCTGGTCCAGCCTCGATGGCGGTGCGCCATGCAGCGGGTGCTGGCCCCATGCTTCGTGCGCCGACGCTACGTGATGCCCGCTGCATTGCCTCTCTCGGGCTGCTCGGCACCAGCCGGGCTGCTTTCAAGCCTTGTTTAACCCGCATATCGAGCATGAGGCTGTGTCTGCATCTGCAGAGAAGCGGCATGGCCCAGGTCCGCCGTCGGCTCAGCTACCCTATACGCGGCATCCGCCCGGCACCACCTCCACGCGAGTACGACCGGGAACCCGTATGAGGCGCCGGTGCTTCTCGCCAGAGAGCCGCCTCTTCGCGGCGCAGACCCGTCGTTTGCATACCGGATCGTGAGTGTTGGGACCGGTGATGATGGCCGGCGACTACCAATATCGACCGCTGCGGCAAGGCGAGATCCGCCTCCTCCGCCTCGACCCCGTCCGTAGCCCGGAACAAGCGCTCTCGGGGTCCATCGTCCACCACCTCCTGACGAACCCGACCTATCACCCCGGCAAGGATGGCAAGCCGCCGTACCTGGAGCGGCCTCAGAGCTACGAGGCCGTGTCCTACCACTGGGGCAGCGATCCGCGGACGCCGCATCGGCTCTTCATCAACGACGGCGCCGGCCGGTCCCTCATCCGACTCACGGCCGCGCTGCACACGCTCCTCCGCCGGCTGGCCCTCTCCGACAGGGAGCGCGTGCTCTGGGCCGACGCGATATGCATCAACCAGGTCTCCAGCCATGCCAACAAGGAAAAGGGCGAGCAGATCCAGCTCATGCCCGACATCTACCGCATCGCGTCGCGCGTGCAGATCTACCTCGGCCCGGCGTCCCCCGCCGACGACGTCCCGGCCGCGCTCGACCTGCTGGCCACCATCGCCGACTACTCCGAGTACCTCGACAACTCGCAGCACGCGGCCGGCGAGGTCGGCACCGCCCTCGCGCAGCGGCGCGGCCTCGTCCTCCCGCCGCCCGGCGACGGGCGCTGGCCCGCCCTGCGCGCGTTCCTGCGCCGCCCCTGGTTCCGCCGCGTCTGGGTCATCCAGGAGTTCGTGTACGCCACGGACGTCGTCGTCGCGTGCGGCGGGCACGACATCGACTGGCGCACGCTGTGGCTCGCGGCCAAGGCCTACTGCGACAACCGGCACCTCATGTTCGCCGGGTACAAGCCCGACCTCGTCGGCCAGAGGACGCGAGACGCGTTCCGCGAGGCCCACGAGGGCGCGCGGGCGCTGCAAACCATCACGGACCTGCGCATGCGGGCGTGGGGGTACATGACGCCGGCGTACATGATACTCAACCTCGGCGACGGCAAGCTGGCCGACTTCGATGGCCTGACCATCCGCAAGGACTTCAACGCCATCAAGCAGTACGAGGACATGGCGCGCAGCAGGCTGCTGAAGGACCGTGCCTCGGGCGAGTCGTTCCCCTTTGGGCGGCCGGACATGCTGGATCTGCTGCACCGCACCAACAACTTCCTGGCCACGCAGCCCGTCGACCGCCTGTACGGGCTGCTCGGGCTGGCAGAGGACGCGGGCCACCTTGAGCCGGTGTACTCGGCCGAGCAGACCCTCGCCGTCGTCACCGCGAGGTTTGCCGCGTCGTTTATCAGAAAGGGGCGTCTCGCCGTTGTGCTGGCCACGGCCGGCATCAGGTCGGAGGCGCCGGCTGCCGGTGATCCGCCGTCTTGGGTGCCGCACTGGACCAAGGTCAGGTATGCGCAGGAGCACACCATCGGATTCAACCGAGCCTCGGACATCGAGGAGCAGGCAAGAGCTCGCGAGGATGCCGCACACACAAAGGCGGGAGGCGGGCCGCCAAGCGGCGAGCCCAGTCCCGAGGTCGCCGACGAGGCACTGCCCAAGAAGCTGTACAACGCCGCCCTGGACACCGCTCAGGAGTTCCGCCTCGACGAGGCGCAGGGCACCTTGACCGTCACGGCCGTCGCCGTGGACAGGGTGTTGGTAGTCCTCCCCGGCAGACTCCTCCTCGGGACGCCCATGTACGCGAACATGATCAAGAAGCTGGGCCAGGTGTATCCCACGGGCGAACCCATCGAAGAGGCCCTGTGGCGCAGCTTGGTTGCCAACCGCACGTTTCACGGGCTGCCGGCTCCGGAGGAGTACGCGGCGCAGTACCAGAACCTCAAGCGCTGCGAGGCGGAGTTGCTGTCGCGCGCGGCCATCCGCTTGGGCATCGGCTGTCTCGTCGCGCTGCCCCTTGTCACCCTCGCCATCCGCTACATCCACATCCTCGCGCAAGTCGCAATCGTAGCCGTCGCGGTCGCAATGAACAAGGTCCCCGTCGTTCCCGGCGTCGTCTTCATAGTCCTTCTCCCCGTCTTCCGCTGGCTGTGGACCATCGCCCTGGCGCCGGTCTTGGTCGGACTGACGTGGTACCTCGCGTCCAAGGTATATGCACACGCATTCCTCGACATGGTCGCACAGATGGGCGTCACCGCGGCGGCCACGACTGGCTCGGTGCCGGAGGCCTTCGCGGGGTATCTGATGAGCTTCAGCATCATGGCAAACCGGTATACCCTGTGCTTCACCGAGCACCGCCTGATGGGATTGCTGCCCCTCTCCACCAAGGTGGGAGATGTTGTCGTCGTCATCCATGGCTGCCATGCGCCGTTCGTGGTGCGGCCGACGGAGCGCGAGGGGCACTTTCGCTTGGTCGGCGAGTGCTATGTGCATGGAGTCATGAATGGAGAGTGCATGGCAGGTCAGTCCGTTGAGATTACCTTGTGCTAGTCAGCAGGAAGCGATCAAGAGGTAGACGAGAGAAGGGCCCAGGATGTTGCTGCCATCGGTATCCCTCCCGTATGGTGAGGCGATGGTAACGGAAGTTGGGGAAGCATCAGATGGCGGGTTGGAAGGACAGTTCTTATTGCGTGCCTATGGATGCAGCCTTCAGCCAGGCTGTCCAGACTATGCAAAACGTCCGTAAGCCATCGTACCCGCGTGCGTTTCTCATCTGTCCGAGGTGTTCGCAGTTCATTCTGTGGCCTGTTAGCCCACCAAGCCTCATCCAAACCTTGGGGCAGCACGTACTTGGTAGGGTCAGAGTACACACGCCGATGTGACATCGACCAGCCGGGTCAGCACATCGGCCGCCATATCCGCATTCTAGCTTCCCCTTGATCTACCTCATTCCCCGCCGTCCCTTGCCGCTGGACTCCTGCTCCGGCTGCGCCCTTTTCTTCCGCCGCCAGCTCTGCCTCCCCGGCCACCCTTCCCCGGGGGTGGCCGGACAAAGGCAAAGTCCACCTGCACCGTCTGCTCCAACAGCTTCGTTTCGTGCGCGCCGTCTATGGCCGCTCTTGCTTCTTCGAGGGTCGCGTATTCGATCAGAGCGTAGCCCTGCCGGACGGGAGAACAGTCAGCATCAGCATCGGCGACTCCCTTGGCGCGCGTCAAATGGACTCGGCGTGTCGCACCTTGACGTAGCCGCTTCGGCGGTCCAGGTTCAGATGCAAGTTCTTGATCTCTCCGAACTCGCCAAACTTGTCTTGCAGCGCCTCCTCGTCGGCCTCCTCGTGCACGTTCGTGACTACGATGATCCACCCCTCGATCGAGCGGACGGCCGTGGCTTTCGTATGGGTCTGCATCTCGGATTCATTGCGCGACGGGGGCGCCGCTGGCTGGTCGACTTCCATGTCTACGTCCGCCATGGTTGATATGTGCTTCGGGGTATATGTCGTGGAGTGTCGACAATATGGTGGACAACCAACACGTCTTGCTTCGAAGCTTCATGCGTGGGGCAAGGTGTTTTGGCTACAGAGGAGTCCGGTCACGTGATTTGCTCTAGTGACACAGGACGAGGGCTTGGACGGGGCTTGTGGCTGGCAGGTAGAGTCGGCTTTAACAGGTTCCCTTCTACGAGTAACTTTGGCAACTTACTTTGCCTTTATACGGCCCCCTTGTTGGACGGGCTGGGGTTCGTCTTCCACCGAACGTTGCAGCAGATGGGTACACTAGCCCGAACAGCATGTCCATCGTCTGTAGGAGTGTAGAGGCTCGTTTGGACCTGCAAAATCTCTCGAGGTCGCGTGTCATTTGGCCGAGCAGGTCGTAGCGTACACATGTCGTATCCATCCTCCAGCCTCCACACGCCATCCGCGTCGTGTGAGTTGCTTCCGGCCGGATGCGACGGTCACAACGCAGCACCATGACGGTCAAAAATAACTCGCGGATGAATCTCTTGTATTGACGAACGACACCGGACGCCGTGTTAAGCCGTCGCGCTTCGTCGCACCTCTCGTTCGTGCGGAGATGCTCAGCCTGATCGACCCGACTTAATCCATATTCCGCCCGCCGATTCAGCAACCATGGTTCCGCCTCGTATCATCACAATCCTCCTCGCTCGCCTGGTTCATTCCTTAGGTGCCGGGGTTGGGGTTCATCTAGGCGCACCGTCAGTATTTCCCTCGCTGGATCGAGTTCTCCGTCGTGTCCTGCTCACCTTCCGCTTGCCCCCGGTCAGGGTGACGTTGACGAATCGTCGGGTGTACTTGAGGCGCTTGAGAGCACGGCCCTTGGGGACCTTGGTCTTTTCCTGGGGCTCAACCTGTACGGGGAATACGGTCAGTCATCGTCTCGGTCGGCGGGAGGATCGGTGCGTCGTACTTTGGGGGTCTGAGACTTGACCTTGCCTGGAGGACGGGTTAGCGGAAGGGATTTTGATGCAAAATCGACGAGTATACATCGACAACGTACCGGCTCGGGCAAGAGATCCGTGAACTTTACCCATGGTGATGGATGTGTTTGGCGATGATGTGGATGGTGAGGTCGGTGCAGTGAGATTTTCGTGGAATTTGACAAATGGGTTGTGGGCGGGTGGCGAACTCACGTGAGTGGGGGGGAACCCTGCCGGATAAACTTGTGCCGACCCGCAAAGTTCCAACTAGAGCATTACATAATCAGCATGGTTCCAGAACAAAGACTCCCGACGTCCGATCTTGCTGATCTTCCGTTTTGATACCCACCGCGAGTATTCAGTAACGCGCGTCGCCGGACGTTCAGACATTCAAGCACTGCTGCTGGCTTGTGAAGATTGAGACACGGAGTCGTACTTAAGCATCCGTGGTTCGTTGCCAAACTCCTGCAAGTGAATTGCACTTTCAGCATGTGATTGATCCTCAACCTGGCGGCCGACGAGCAAAGCTGCTCTCACTGCTCACTTGCTATGTTGCTTAGCTGCCATTAGAGAAAGTCTTCCACTACTAATTGATGCCACCGCTCGTGATGCGTCTGACTTGGAAGCCCTGGCTTGAGATATTTCCTGCCTAACTGAGGCGGTAGCTTCCAGGGCCTCGGAAACTGACGTCAGTCACCCAAGTCGCATCGTCACGATTCACCCACAGCTCCGACCCTTCCGACACTGCGCAGCTGGATGTGAAACCCAGAAAACCCCAACACCAGACGTAGCCCAGCTGCACCATCAAGCCGACTCACTGTTGATGTACCGCAACCAAAAGGCAGAAAACGAACCATGGCGCCTCCGAAAGCCGATGCACAAGCTCCACGGAAGTCGGCCGCCGCTCCGCACAAGACGCTCCGCGAACGCTTCCTCCACCGTCTACCGCACTACACAGGCCCATACAATGTCGGGTACATGGACATCGAGGTTCCGGCGCGAGAGCCGCGGCCAGTGTCGAATCTAAAACGAGACGGCAAGCCCGTTCTTCGCCTTGACACTGTGCTGATGGCCGTCTACTACCCCTGTGATCTTGGCAAACACCTAGAGTCCTCTGATGGCGCGAGCCTTCACAGGGTAAACTGGATGCCGCATCCCCGAGTAGCGACGGCCAAGGGCTATGCCAAGTTCCTCAACATGCCGTCGGCGCCTATCACTGCCTATTTGGCTTGTACATCCCTCTTCACGATGCTACCGGCCTTTCGAAACGCGAAGCTCGCGGACCATTGGCCAGAGGGGGTGCTAAAGGACCAGGGACCTTCAGTGCAGCGGGCCAGGGAACAAGGGCAAAGTGGCTCGGAACGGCCCAAGTTTCCCGTCATCATCTTCAGCCACGGCCTGGGAGGCTCGCGGCTCTGCTACAGCTCCATATGCGGCGAACTGGCAAGCTTTGGGTTCGTCGTCGTCGCACTGGAGCACAGGGACGGCTCAGGGGCAAGGACCTATGTGAGTCTGCCGAGCGATGTCGAAGCCGCCCAAATCGAATCTCAGACAGCAGAGATCCACACGGGCAACGAGGACCAAGACTATGCGAAGCACAAGAGAGTCTGGAGGCGCAAAGAAGCTGACCCGAATCCGTATTACACGGTGGACTATATCCTGCCGAAAGACAACGCCCAAGATACCTCACCACATAGCCCTAGAGGAGTGGATCGAAGGCTCAGGTCTGCACAGGTGGAGCTGAGGGTCGAGGAGATCAAGGAGGCATACTACGTTCTCGGCCTCATCAACGGCGGCCGTGGGGATGAAGTCGCTCGAATGAATCTGCGCAAAAAGGGCAACATCGGGGCCAGCCCCCTGGGCCTGCGAGGCATCAGATGGGACAGCTGGGGGGGGAGCATGTTCCTGGACAAGGTGACGGCGATGGGCCACTCCTTTGGCGGAGCGACCACGGTGAAGCTGTGTCGAAGCAACTCACTCACATGGCTGGGTCAGGGAGTCATCCTGGATGCCTGGGGCCAGGGGACCCCGTTGCGAGGCACCGATCCCCGAGACGCCGTCGGCAAACCAATCATCTCCATCTCGACGGAAGCGTTTATGCATTGGAAGGAAAACTTTGAGCGAGTCGTCGGGTTCTGCGAGGAAGCGCGCGAATCCGGAGAGCTATGCTGGATGCTGACGATGGTGGGCTCGACGCATCTGGCCATGACCGACTTTGCGGTGCTCTATCCCCTCTGGATGTCCATGCTTACCAAGTCCATGGTCAACCCCTTGCGAGCGTTGTACCTGACGGTGGTGGCATCGCTGGAGTTTCTCCAGATGACGCTTCCGCCGGAGCAGGTCAAGCACAACACGTGGCCGGACGAGCAACTGCTGCTGTCGGCCAAGGCACCGTTCGAGCCGGGCGACACGATGCGACCTGATCACGCCCCCGATGACAAATGGGTGGCGGTCCGGCTCAAGATTCGCAACGAGTTTTCGAAGCGGATGAAGGCGTGGCTGCGTCGCACATGGCGGAGGATGCTCTGCGATGCGGACAAGGGCGCCGGGCCGGGGAACGGGCTGCACGACTACGGCGAGCAGGAGGAGATGTGGACTCACCTGAGCCCGACAGAGGAAGAGGTGTCGACGCACATGCACAAGCAGCGACGATTCGGCGGCCGGGCGCGTGGAGACGAGCAAACGGCCGGGAATGAAGGGTAGGTCGCACGGGCGGAGGTTGACTACGGTTGACGGCATGTTGACATCCGGGGAAGCGTACGGGCGATGCATGGAGCTGAGCACGGCAGGGCACGGCCGGCCCTTGACCTTGGGTTTGGGGACCTGCCTCATGGCCTGCATGGGTATCGAGCCATTGGTTCGGGCCAGGTGCATGCAGCGGGCGTTTGCCTCGCGGACCGGGACGCGATCCGGGGCTGCGCGGTGTTTGCGGCGAGCACATGAGCATGAGGGCGCGCGGGAGCGCAGATGCGATGGAGGGAGGACCCGAAACAGCGCTCTCGGCTGCGCAGGTGAGCGAGCCACTGCATCTGATATGGCGGCTGCAGCTAAGCATCGGTTAAAGATCAGCCTGAGTCGATTGTGGCTGCTGGCCAGACAGGGGTCACCACGAGGTTGGCGTCGGCCGGATCGCGAACCGCTTCGACTCGAAGCACGAAGTACGCTTCACGAAGTACTTCGTACTCGTATGAAGCACACTCCGGCGATGGCGATGCAGCAACGGCCATGGGCACCGTGCACCTACCATCTTGCTATTTACAGCATCAAGACAGTCGGCGGACGAATTGCAGACGTGGCTGGAGGAGCCTGCTTCGTACCCCGGCAGGTTCCAGCAGGGGTCGTCGGCAGCCACACTTCGTATTCTCTCTGCATGCCTTAGCGCAGGAGATGTACGGGGCGACGTCTGCATTTTGTTCTGAATGGATCAGCCAGGCCATGCAAGGGAAGAAATTTCGCTACCTGGTGGGCGGAGGGAGGAGGCGAGGTGGCGGGCCGGGGGCGGGAGGTGCATCGGGTCCGGGCCTTGCGCTCCAACGACGGCGATGGAAGAGGCCGAAGATGAAATGGACGAGGCCGGAGGTGAATTGGAAGAGACCGGCTCGGGCTCGGATTGGATGGCGCTCTCCCACGTTGCCCTGGCTGTCTCATCGTCACACCCCAGAGTGGCCCGACGTCCTTTGACGGTGACAAACACCACCAACCACAGCCAGAGCCGCTCGTATTCACCGTCCCGCAGGAGTCCTTTGGCGCTGGGACCGTCCCGAGGCACCGTGCTGCATACGAAGTACGACTCGGTGCGCTGCTATTTGCTGTGAGCCTCGCTGCCTCTGGCAACCACCTGCCTATCCCGGGCCGCCGCATCGCATCATGCATCCCCTCTGCCGTCCTCGCCGTTCCGCCTCCGCCCTGCTCGCGCTTCCCGGCCGCAAAAAGCAACTCACTGCCCCGACCGGGTTTCACGTCCCAGCCGCTCGTCGTCGTCCTGCCTCCATGGCCCTGGACGGCTTTTAAACGCGTCGTGCCACGCTGCGTGCCTGCTCGCCCCGCCCGGCCAAGCCTTCGCCCGGTTCTCGCAGCGCCGCCTCAATCACGCCACGGCTGCCGCCCGACAACTCGACGGCGCGGTCGTACGGGTATGCAGCTGGCCATTTGCCATTGTTTCTGCAGCACCGGCTTATGCGATTAGCAGGCAGCACCACCGACCGGGTCATCGGCAGCGCCGCCACCTCGTCGAGCGCCGGCTTGGGCTTCGTCTGGCCGTCACAGCCATGCCCGAGCGCAAGTCACGACACGGCCGCTCCAACAGCTTCCAGCGCATGCTGGAGCTGGAGAGGCAGTACATGGTGAGTGAATGGCGGGCCGCGGCCGTTGCACGGCTGGATGCTGACGCCGTGCGTGCTGCGCTAGCTCGAGCGACTCCAGGCCAGCAAGCCTCAGCAACCCTCGAGTGCGTCTTCTCCCCCCAAGCACGGCTCTCCGCCGCGCTCCGGCATACAGGCTCGTCGCGTCGGGTCTCGCCCGCCAACGACCCCCGAGGCCCGTCGCGAGGATGCCTCGCCCGCCCGGCGCCCGGCGCCTCTAGTCATCGGCGCCGTCGCCGCGACGCCCGGGCCCGGGACGGCTGTGCAACGGCCGCCGGAAGCCCTCGTCATGGATGACGCCCCCACAGCCGTCGCCACGCCCGTCGACAAGCCCAGCCTCAAGGTCGTCGCCTTTGAGTTCCCGCCCAAGGAGATGGATCAGCGCTCCATCTGCGTGTCCCCCAGCTGGGAGTCGCACGGGCGGCGCAAGAAGGAGAAGAAGCTGATGGAGAAGAAGGAGAGGGAGGAGCGGAGGGAAAAGGAGAGGGAAGAGGCCGCGCGGAATGCCGAGAGCAGAGCCAGAAGACGACCTGGCCGGCTTAGCAAACCGCCTCCGCCCGCGAGCTCGACCGATGCCCTCCACAAGGTTGAGCGCACTGCTCCGGCAGAGTCGGCCGCCGGCGTGAGGGGACGCCAGAAAGAACGGCCTGCGAGCGCTACGGGCCCCAGGGAGGGCGAGGCCGCCGCGCCGCCCAAGTCTCGCAGTCGCTCGGGCTCCTTTGCCTCTCTGATCCGGTCGCCGTTCGATAGGCATCGCTCATCCTTCGACCACGCCGCCGAGCCCGAGTTCATCGGCGGCATCAAGCTCGAGCTGGAAAAGCACCTTGCCCACGAAAGGGCCCTCAACGAGCAGGCCAAGGCGGACGAGGCAAACATCCACCCCGCGCTTCGCACCGACAAGCCAAGACACCGCTGGTCGGGGCCGCTCAAGGCACCCCCGTCACCGGCTCGTGGGCCCGGAGACCCCAAGGACGCCAATCCACGAGCGTATCCGCCGATTACCAGGCACGGCAAGGCGACCAAGCCTCGTTCGTCGGTCTCGCCGACGGCGCCTACTGCTCCGGATCTCGGCAAGATTGACAAGTGGCGCCAGCGTGTCGGTCTCAAGACGACGTCAAAGACGGACAGCACGGATGCAGAGCGGGACACGCCGGTGAAGGATTCGAGAGGCGCGAGCGGACAAGCCAAGGACGGGCCACCCAAGAACGACACCAAGGCGGAGGCACGTACGAATATCCCGCCTTCTGGACCCAGGGGCCCGGTGGCAACAGAGGCACCGACCACGGAGGCAAACCGCCGCATCGCAAAGCAACCCAGCCGCGTTGCCTTTGCGCCGGCCCCGCCACCAATGGACCTGAACGGCGAGAACAAGGAGATCGGGGACTTGAGTAACAATGAGTCCATCCCTTCCAGTTCTGACGGCCCAAGCGATCCCTCCAACGGCTATCGGACCGCCCCATCCACGCCTCCGACGGAGCCGCCTCGCCGCAGTTCAGACCGAAACTCACTGCTGAGCCTGACTGGCTCCATTCCGCCTCTTTCCAGTCCTACCGAGGCCACCCACGTGCACATCTCCTCCGCTTCCGAAGCCTCTCTTCCTGGACGGACGACGCCGGAGAAAAAGGACGACGCCGCCACGGCCTCGGATGCCGTGTCGACGAATTCCCTAACCCCAAAGGCCAGCGGTCTCTCCAACGCCGAGCTTGCGTTCAAAAACGACTCGGGAGAGGCCGCACGGCGCGCCGTGTCTCCCCAACCCCTGAAACCGGCCGAAACTACGCGGAGCGGGTCTCCCACCCATGAATCCTCGTCCAAGAACCCGAAACACGTGCCGGTGAGCTCATCGGAAGACTCGTGCTCGGAAGAGTTCCACTCGCCCTCGCCGCCCAGCACGCCGGCTACTTCCCGCCCGCAGTCGGAAAAGGGCCTGCCCCTGCTCAGCAGCGGCGACAAGGGGTTCGCCCTGGATCCCGCGATGCCGAGGACGCCAATGGACGACGGGAAGAAGGCTGCGAGCTCGCCCGAACCCGTGGACGACGAGGACGAGATCCAGGCGGCCGCCGACAGGGCGCTCGCTTCCTTCTGCCGGGACACGGCGGGTCGTGGGGGATTGCAGCGCCGCACCAATTCGGAATTGACGATTGCGGCGAACCAGGGCCCCCTGCCGGTTTCGAGGCTCCAGCCACTGCGGCTCAAGGACAAGAGCACGCTTCAGCAGACAAACAGGGCGTCGGCGCCGGCTACGAACCAGGCGTGGAGGCCGCCGCCGCCGCCATGGAGAGAACAGTCTCCGCGACCTGCGCCGGTGGCCGTGCCCTCGCCGGCGCCGGCCGTCTACCTCGAAGAAGCGCGCAAGCTGCCGCCGGCCGCGCCGCCGTTTAGGGCGTCGAAGCTGCGGCTCGGCCCGCCCGCATCCTTTATTCTGCCCGGCGACCTTGCGTCTCCCTCGGTCTACTCCGAGGCGTCGCGTTCGTCCGACACCATCAGCCGGTCGCTGCGCCACGCGTCGACCCCCAGCCTCGGCCAGCTGGAGCGAGAGCCCACGGCCAAGGTGTTTGTCGAGTGCTGCGGCTGCAAGTTCTACCACGACCTGCCGAGCCACCTGTACGAGGCCATGGCGAACCCAGAGGGCGTGTTGAAGCCCCGGGAGACGCTGGGATACGCGGGGGCCGTCTCCATGACGGTCAGGTGTCCCTGGTGCAAGCACGAGATGAGCACGAAATGCTGCGCCGGCCTGGCCGCAATGGTGTACGTGACGGAGCGGTTGCACTGATTCGACGACGGTTGGAGGCCGGGTTGGATAGATGTGGTTTTTGCCTTGCAGTGGAAATCGCCACGACTCGGCAGGGCCGGTTGGTTTCCCATGTTACGAATTTCGCGACACCGAGTTCCGGGTCTCGATGGACCTAGTTTGAGAATTTCCACTCATTTTGAGCAGACATGCAGCGGAGCAAGGAGCGGACGGATGGATGATTCGCTTATATATGGCTTTGTCTACTTGAACCAAGTGACCTACTCAATACCCCTACTGCAGGAGCCCGTGCACCGAGCTCATAGCCCATAGCTAATAGATGGGTGGCAATACGCAAGGGTGCGGATGAATGATGGGGTCAGGTGAATCTTCAGTGTTGACCATACTCGAAGCGCCTGGGCTTGTAGTCCTCCAGGCGCTGCACCGCGTATGAGAGGGCAGTCGCCAACCTCTTATTCTCCTCAACCAGCCGGGTGAACCTGTCGTTCTTAGTGGCCACGGCGATGGCGGCCGCGCGCCTGATCTGCTTGAACTCATTGACCTGGCTTTGGAGCTCGGCGACCTGGGCGAGGAGGTGGTTCTTCTCGGCTTGCTAGGCGAGGCTTGGGTCCTTCTCGGCTTCCTTGGCCAGGCGTCGGTGCCTCTCGGCTGTCTCGAGGAGGAGTTGGTTCTGCTCGTTTTCCTAGGCGAGGTCTTGCTGCTGGACGTCGGCGTCTTCCAGAATGAGGCCTCGGTTCTCCTCTATAGCGATGTGTTCGTGCCTCCTGGCTTCCGGGGGGGAGCGGCTGTGCGTGTCGGGAGACGGGAAGCCGTCGGCCGGGGCGTCGGAGGAGCTGGCGTCGTTGGGTGCGGGCGGGGCGAGGAGATTGAACTCCACG
>NRSZ01000880.1:4147-15651 GCA_002901185.1 Tolypocladium capitatum
AAAGGAGAGGAACCCACCCGGCCAGGAGAGTGGCCGGCAATTAAAGATATCTCTAATGATGAAGTGAGTATCATGCAAACGCCCAAGATGTGTGCCTCAGTTCGCCCGGATGACAAGCTTCGACAAGAACTTGTTCGACAGCGAGTCAAAGTCGTACCGGTCAAACTTGCTGTCCTTGCGAGTTCGCAGATAGGCCTCTGTGAAGCAACAGTTAGACTCGGGGCAGGCACAGGCGACAGACAAGAGTCGTGGTGAGGAGTGCTTACCATGCTTGATGACGTGTTGTCGGACCTCGGTCATGGCCTCGCACACCGAGGTGTTGTTATGCAGTAAATGCCCATGCTGGCGAGTGTCCCAATCAGTGAAGGACGGCAGCTTCTGGGAGATGGCGTGGAAGAGGCCCACGATGACTCCTACAGGAGTTGTCTCCATGTCGCTGCAAAACTTGTTCACCGCCGCCGGGTCGGGGACTCGGTAGTGGCAGTCGAACTGCATCTCCTCCCACACCGCCAGGAGAATCGACGCAAGCATGAAGATGGTGGGCCAGTTCTTCATCTTTTCGCCGCTGTACACGCCCGAGTACAGGGACGAGAGCTCCTCGAGGATGTCCTTTTGCAGCTCACGCCACATGTCGGCCAGGGCACACTTGATCTGGAAGTTGATCATGACGGGAGCGACGGTGCGGCCGTAGAACTTGGACTCCTCGTCGTCGATCTGCCCGTCCAGAGCAACTTCAGAGCCCTGGTTCTCCACCATGGTGATGTGCATCGTCAGGTTGTAGGCGAGAACTAGCTTCAATGCCTTCTTGATGACGGGCATGCGGTCCTTGACGTAGAAGCGATGAGCAGTCTTGAGGATCTCGGTAATGAAGGGAGTGCCCTCAAAGTGGTCGTCGATGAAGTCCTCAAAGGGTCCGTCGATGTGCTTATCGAGATACTCGGCGAGAGCGTCGGTACGGACACCCTCGGCGCCAACATCGAGCTTCTCGGTGCGCGTCTCAAAGTCAATTGGTTCCTGGTCGGGCTGGCAGGACTCGACCCATTCGACAGAGAAGCAGCCTGCGTCAGCGACGTAGACCTCGCGAACCATGACGGGAAGCGCGAATCCATAGCCGTGGGTGATCCACATGAGCGTCTCCTTTTGGGAAAAGCCCTTGACGTTGTAGACGGACACTCCCCGGTCCATGTGCCTCTCGTAGTCGGCCTTCCAGTCCTTCATGAAGTAGCCAATGTCCTTGATGTCAATGCGTGTGCACGGCACCTGCCAGAGACGGGCGTGCGATGGCTGGCATCCCGCGCAAGGCTCTCCCTTATCGCAAGTCTTCTTCAGGAATTTGCATCGCAGGCAAGCTCTCAGCTTTCTTATCTCGCTGGCTTGCTTTCGCTGCTCAGGCAAAAGGGGGCCCTTTCTTCGGCCGACCTTCTTCTCGACGGAACCATCCTTCTTGCCGTTGGAAATGCGTCGCACAATCGGCTTGGTAGCCTTGGTGATTGGGCTCTTCCGCGGGCCCGAGTTCCGGCGCGTGGTGGTAGACGGGGGTGATGTCGATCCCGCGCCACTGCCAGGGCTATGACGACTCACAGGGTCGACCTTGATGGGCACTGGGGCAACCGCAGCGGTCGGGCTGACCGTGTCGTGGGAGTGGTTGTGGCCATCGCCTGAAAAGCAATTCCGGTGGCTGTTGTTGTCCTGATAGCCATCCGAGTCGGGGGAGAAGGGCGAGTAGGGGAACGGCGGAATCTCCTCGAAGCTGCCAAACTCCAACGAGTTGGCACCTTCTGAAGAATCAGAGTTGGTCCTGAGATGCAGCGTTTGGGAAGGGTTGAAGATGGCTGCATTCTGCGCCTGGGCCTGCTGGAACTGCTCCAGGTTGTGGTGACCCCAATCGACCATGGCCCAGCCTTCGCCCGAGGACGAAGGCAGCGAGAGAACCTCAAGGTAGGTGCCGGTCGGCGAGTTGCTGCCAACACTGTCGAGCCGGGGGAGGCCGTCCAGCCGCAAAGTGTTCTGAAAGTCCTGCCAGTTCTCCATTCCCGTGTTCCCCCAGTGCATTGCGTGGGCCGTCTCCTCCATCGAGGGCAGTCCGTTGAATGTCGATTCCAAAAGACTCGCCTGCAGAGCGGCCTGGCTTGTCGAGGGCAAGTAGTCGAGCGGGTTGGGTTGGAAGTTGGACGAGAAGGCATTGAAGTTCATGAGCGGGGACTCCTGGATGAAGTGCGCGAGGTCGGCGGCCGGCAATTGCTGGTGCTGCTGCTGCTGCTGTTGCAACGCCCAGTCGGTCAGGGGGTTCGTCGAGGGCCGGAAGGGTGAATGTTGCAAGGGCGAGTGCTGGCTGTGCGGACTCGACGAGTTGGACAAGGGCGAGCTCCCCTGCCGGTCCTCCGGGGAGGTGGCCACGGCGCTCTGGCGGTTGGCGGCCGCCGTCGCCATGTCCAGAGGAATGGGCCAGGTGCGAGCGTTGGTCATGATGCCCGGTGCGGCCAGGGGACTCGAGCGGGCGGTGGTCGAGTAAGCGTACGCGGTGGTGCGGTCGCGGTGGTGGTGGTCGTAGTTCAGATCGAGAAAGGCATCGCCGCCGCCATTCGCATTGTTGAAGTCGAAGGTCATGCTGACGGAAACGGGGGGGCGGGGAGGGGATCGGATGCGAAGACTACTACCGATATTGTATGAAGCGAGCGGGTGACACCGCTCTTTCGTTGAAGGCCCTGGGAGGAGGTGTAGGTGAAGAAGAGGGAGGAGGATGCAGGGAGTTTCGGTGGACACGGCTCGATCGTAGTCGGCGTCAGGCCCGGCCGGATGCTGGTGTTCTGTTCTTGGGGCAGCCAGCACAGCGCCAGCATTGGATGGCATGCGGCGTGAGGGGTTGATGAAGAGGCGGTGAGCCTGCCAGCCCCGGCCCCCGGAGCCCACAGCCAATAGCGGCACTCGCAGGCGCCTGTGCATCTGCAGGCCTGTGGAGCACAGGTCTGGCGATCCAGCACGCGGCCCCGCCCGCCCAATCAGGCATCGGGCAGTGGTAGGGGCACAGTGCGCGCTTCTCTAGCGCCTGGAGCGTCGCAGGTTGGCTTCGACGGCTGAGCGCCTCGCCAGTCAAATCCACGCCGCACGAGCCAAAGGCGACGGGTGCAAACAGCCCGTGGCCTCAGCTCCATCCGTCACGTTCACGTGTGCGTGCCACGCACACGATGGCGCTCCCAATCGCCTGCATGGCTGCCCTACAGAGAGCCCGCATACGAGATATCCGACCCCGCCTGTGGTCTCTCATGCCTTTTGCCAACTTCGCATCGTGAGAGCAGTCTCGACTTCGGCTGGACGAAATCCCGCTGTCCGGGAACCAGCACACGTCCACAGCAAGAACTTGAGCGACGGCGACGGATCGAGGTAACGTCAAGGGCGCGCCGTGCGGGTAGCAGATCAAAGCCCATTTAGCTCGCCAGGATTGCCATTCGGGTCATGCCACGGACCGTTTTCGCGATGCAAGATCAGCATGGGGATCCGGCGCATACCTATTCAAGACTCCTGTGCGCAGACGCGGTCTTTTCACCAGCGTCCGGGTCCAACCGCACGCACGTCGTCACGGGCCCACGGCGCCACCCGCCTCTGCTCCCACGTCTCGCACTGTGCAAAACGCACCAGCCTGCCTCCAGGGCTTTGCCCGTCCGTCTGGCGCGTCCGTCTGGCTCTGTTCAAACACGGCGTCGCCGCCTATCGTCGTCGCAGCCCGTCGTCGCAGCCCGTCGTCGCAACCCATCGTCGCAACCCATCGTCGCAGAAGCTTCCATCGTTTGTGCCGGTCGCGTCGCCTACATGCTCCTGCGACTGCTTTCGAACAGTCTCGCGCTTTCTTTCGGAGCACACAGGCTGCCGTGCTAGGGCTTAGTCGCCAGTGGGGTGACAACGCCGTCCTCCGTCCGCAGCGCACGCTGGTCAAATCCGCACTGCTTCCCGTCACCTGCTCCAAGCCACCTTCATGCCCCCTGCATCCAACCACCGTGACTGACACACACGACAAGTGCCAAGCTGCAGGCCAGATCCCTCGCCGTCGCCCGTCGTGAGATGTCGCTTCCGCCTGCCACGTATATGTCTTGCCTAGTCCGCACATGGAGCACGATGCACCACCGGCCAACCCGTCTCGAGAGCACCGCCGCTGCAGGCCTACGGTGGCCCGTCCGAAATATGGAGAAGCGGAAGTCTTCCGATCCCGAACCGACATCAATACCCACCTTGCTTGGTACGCAAGCTCGTCTCAACAAAGCCCGCTCGTTGCTCAGCCCCGGCCGACACGGAGCCGTCCAGCCACCCGGACCGGACGGCACCTTGCGCCAGTGTCGCTCGCCAGAAAAAAAAAGGGAGAGGAAATGTGCGTGGGGGAAAAAAAGCAACGACAGTTTGAGGCAGAGATGTCTGCACGGTGTAGATGACCCACAGGGCTTTGCCATAACTGCGTGGCCAACTAGCAGGAACCAAGGGATCATGGAGCTGCTAGCCACCGAGCCAGCTCTCAGCCCCGACAAATCCCGATTGTAGGGATACCTCACTCAGCATTAGATGAAACGGCAGAGTACGTCCAACAAGGCGTTTGAAGCGGAGTCGGGCCAAAGCGCCAAACATCGTCGCAAGCTACCCTATACATAACTCCATGAGCCTTTGTCTCTCAAGGACAGCTTCTTACAGGGTCTATCTGGTGGAACTTGCTAGGGCTTATCTATTCCGGAGAGCTGGTGAGAATGAGGGCAGAACTGTGAGACTCGCTTGGTTGAACCTCGCACTAAAAGGCTGCATCATGTCGACCACGGCTAGGCAGTGAGAAGTCAGCAAGGAACTTGAAAAGACGAGATATTGAGAAAAAGAGACCTGCCAGAATGCGACAAGGAGTAAATTCCACCATTCAGTGCAATTACGCACTCACATTATAAGACGCACAGTAAACAGAGCGACACAGTTCTCAAGTAGAGGCTTCTGCCGAACTCGTGCCCGTGGACCGCTACTCGCCATCGACGAGCTCGGCACCTATTCCTACTTCCTAGATTGTAAGAACTCGTCAACTCGATTGCTACCTCATGACATAACGAGCCTCATAATCGAGCTATTGCGGTGATGGAGATTCCATGAGGTGGTAACGGCAATCAATTGCATATTTCCAGCCGGGCACCATCGCCACTCAGGCCCAAAGGGCTTCCCCGTGGATCGGAATCATGCCACATATTATCCAGCACCTACCTACATGCCCGTAGTCTCACTCATCGTGGTATAGTGTAACCCCTGCGGGTGAATCGCTATATTGAAGAGTGCTGCGTATGAGCCGCCGAGCATACGGACGAGATCAATATGAGACGGCACGCCGCAACACACTCCGCGACCATTCTCCAGAACGAACAGATACGTTGGCCAAATCTAGCTATGATATTGCTCCAGACCTTGTTGATTTAAATAATTTAGAATAGGCTCTTATCTTCTGCCAAGGGGTCTGGCTTGGACATGAGGTCGGGTGATTCCAAGGTTACACACAGAATCACCCGAGATTCATAAAACTGAAACACAAGACAAAGGCTGAAGCAATGCAAATGAAGATTAGACAGCTGAAAGTATCCGCAGACTCATTCCCCTTATCACCCAGCCTCAAATTTAAGATATGGCTGACCGATGGGCGCTCTTCGTGGTGTGCCCTTGAGACTCCAGCGGTCTGGTACAGGTGGACCTCGCACACATGAAGCACACATGAAGCAGTCATCCGCTTGCAGAGTATATAACGAAACTCGGTCATCAATTCGTATGATGGACGCAAATTGATGCCACAGCTAGAAGCGTTTTGCCAAGGAAAGTGACGTCCTGTTCTCAACAAGCTCGAATCATCGAGCATCGAGTCCGCACGTGCACGGAACGGATCACAAGCCGGCAAGCTGTACCGCCCAGAACATCGACTCGCTGCCTCTATAGCGCCTGTAATGGCAGTTACGAGGAACCGTGGGCAAGATGAGGCACCACATGGGTCTGCCGCATTGATGGCCCTGTCGCACTTGCTTCGTATTCGACGCAGTGCCATCGCGAAGGTGCGCAACAGCGATCCGTGGTCATTGTCCACAGTTGTGATTCTCACCTCGCGTACTTGGCTGTCGGGGTCAAGGTCAGTCAGGTTACAATGGCATTGATGTCCTTGCCGAGGTTTCGTTCGTGTGCCGCGTAAAATGGTATCCGACCATCTCCCGACGACAATCGCACCCCAACGCACGTATTTTCCATTGTTCCCTCAAAGCCGACAACTCACAGCCTATACACGGCATAGCGCGCGGAGCCGTCGACAATGTCTCGATAGACAATACGAGTATATGTCCGGTGTGCGGGGTAACCGTGGCTGTCGTCGACTTTGTTGAAAAAAGATGGGAAGCCCATCTGCTGCGTTATGAGACCCCGAGCACGACCGAGCCGTATTCGCCCCCGAGTCGTCTTCAGATACCGCAGCAATAGAGACATGGCCGCAGCAACGCAGCAGCCGCCAGCGCACACCGTGGACCCGCCGCCGGGGCACGGCACGCACCCGGAGGGTGTGAGCCCATCGGTTCCAGGGCTCTTCACGACGTACCCGCCGATCCGGGATGCTCTGGAGACGGAGAGCTCCCAGCTCCAGGACGAGACCGTCGGGGAATGCCTACCGTTCTTGTTGACGGGGGAGGGGCATGACTATCGCAACGCCCACGGGATTCCGCACCTGTACCGCGACCGCCACGTGCGGTTCTTGCAGAAGCAGCTTGGTAACTTGCCATCCATCTTCAAATCCGCAGACCCCAGCAGGCCGTGGATATTCTACTGGTGCCTTGCTGGCTTGTCGCTTCTCGGTGAGGATGTGGACTCGTATCGCTCGAGACTCATCGAGACGGTCCGGCCCATGCAGAACGAGAAGGGTGGATTCGCCGGCGGGTTCGGCCAGACCTCGCATCTCGCCACCACCTATGCAACGGTCCTGTCGTTGGCCTTGGTCGGTGGAGACGACGCCTACGACGTGGTCGACAGGAGGAGCATGTGGAGGTGGTTGTGCTCGCTGAAACAGCCCGATGGGGGATTCCAGATGGCCGTCGGAGGTGAAGAGGACGTGAGGTATGTCTCCCGCGGCAGACGCAAATGTCGTGACACCACCCCTAACGACCGTTTCCAGAGGGGCCTACTGCGCAGCCGTCATCATCTCGCTGCTCAACATCCCCCTCGACCTATCGCCCGACTCGCCCGCATACGCGGCCGGCCACACTGGCCTTTTCGGCGGCCTGGGAGAATGGGTACGACGGTGTGAGTCTCGCTCCAGGCCTCGCGTTATCGTCACCCTCTGATGGTTGCTTTGTTTAGGCCAAACGTACGAGGGAGGAGTGTCGGCGAAGCCGGGCGTCGAAGCTCATGGCGCATACGCCTTCTGCGCCTTGGGATGCCTCGCGATCCTGGATTCTCCACACCGAACCGTTCCGAGGTAAGTCACCCACTTGCTCAACCCACGACACCCCGTGGGCTGGAGTTGCGTCATGGAACGCCCTGCATACTGACGTTCCCCGACCCGGCAGGTATCTCGATGTCCCACGACTCCTCTCTTGGCTCTCTGCCCGTCAGTATGCACCCGAGGGTGGCTTTTCCGGTCGCACGAACAAGCTTGTCGACGGCTGCTATAGCCACTGGGTAGGCGGATGCTGGCCCCTAGTCGAGGCCAGCCTGAACGGGCCGCAGGGGCCCGCGACCGAACCTGCAGACGACCCGCCCATGCAGGCCGACGACAGCCTTTTCAGTCGAAACGGACTGATCCGGTACATTCTTTGCTGCGGTCAGGATCTGTCAAAGCGCGGCGGCATGAGAGACAAGCCAAGCAAGTAAGTAAATCTCTGCCCGCTCGTTCGTGGGGCCCCCGTGTTGACTCGGGACAAGGTACTCGGACGCATACCACACTTGCTATGTTCTCTCGGGCTTGAGCGCTGCCCAGCACGACTGGAGGTTGGCCTCGGCCCGTGTCGACGAGACCATGATGGACGGCGACGTTTGGACCGTGTCACCCTTTGTAAAGGACGACCAGATATTCGACGAAGGGGATCGGGTCGGCACGACACACCCCGTTTATGCCATTCCCCAACACAAGGTGGAGGACTGCCATAAGTACTTTGCCTCCAAGCAGGGCTTCTAGCCACCCGACATGAAGTTATGCGGGCGGCGGGCTGCCGCTGTCATTATTTACTCGGTTCTCTCACGCAGCTTCGAGTAGGGGTGATTCGTGTCACGTGCCTGTAGAGACGACCCCGCTACGAAGTACAGGGAGGCGGACGTGAGCAATCCAAACGCTGGGTGCGTCGGGACCATGTTCGTCGATGACGGCATGAAGAAGGCCATCGATGGCCCGGCCCACGCGGGCGAAGCTTGAGCACCGCCGCCACTGGCTCAGTTGTATGGTGGACAACTCATCAATCCCGCATTGCAGAGCCATCATGACCTGATGGCCTCGGCCGAGCGTGGCGGGACCACGACCGCTAGCCTGGCTCGATGGAAGAGCGGCATCCACCGGCAGGTGAAGAACAGGAAGTCACGGTCCGGGGCCCAGCACGCCGTGGCGATGGCCTTGGAAGAAGCATGGGTCGGCCAGACGGTTCGCCTGTGGAGGCTCGGGGGTGGGTTTGGCCTGCATTCGCCAATCTCGGCCTGCCGTTGACGTCGCTCACGCTACAGCTGCAGTGCGAGGACAGGCCAACACATCGCCCACCTGCTGCGGGCATACATACACATGTACCAGCAGGGCAAGCAGGTGTGAGATGAGGGGGCAAGACCTCGAGCCACACCGCATCGCATTGCAAGGGGACTGCACGTCATGTTGGGACCAAGGCCGTACGGATCAAGTAGTATATTTCGAACAAGGGGCATGTACGGCAACACGCCCGACGCTTGTCTCAACCTGCCGCGAGGTCTCCGCCTTGACTGATGGATTCGGTGGCTGATATCCCATTGCTTGATCGTGGGGAAGCCTGGCTACGTGGTCGGAGGGCTGACACGGGTGGTGGTGGCCTCGGGCTGACGCTTACCTTGGCCACGAGGACTGCATGGGGTCGCATGGATTTTGAATAGGAAGCTTCTCGAGGCAGACGCAAAAGCGTAGTAGGCACACAAACCGGTCGGTTACAAGCGCGTACTTTCACAGCCACAGCCGAGTCGATATCGGACGTCGCGAGCGGCGGTCCTCAGTCAGATGTGGCCGCATGAGAGGCGGCCGCCTCGTGCATATCTACCGTACTAAGCACACGTCTCCGTCATAACACGCCTCGGCGTATTAGAGCAGAAGCCAGAAGAGGATGCGGCGTCTCGTTTCCCTTGTCGGTAGGACATTGTGCGTGTACGCGGAGCACAAGGGACGAGGTAAGCCTGCGTAGGACTCGACGCAGTTGGACGGACACGAGATGGATGGTTCATTCATTCTCCGACGGCAGTAAACTGCATGGTTCACGGGCCACGTTCATGACAAGACCTTGCGACCCCTCAAGCCTCGGCGGGTGGCTGTGCGGGAGCATCAGAGGCCCCGGGGTGGGAGGAGGATGCCGGAGGGAAAAGAAAAAAAAGAAAAGAGGTGCGACATGTCCGACCCGAGCACGAATGAACGAATGAACGAATGAACGAATGAACGAATGAGCGAATGTACGAATGTACGAATGTCTCGACTCCATGCCTCACATGGCAGTAGCACCAATGCCAATACCACTCACTTGCATGTAGGCATGGCCGCACGCATACACACGTGCGTACTTGGTACATACGAGAGCAAAAACGCCACAGTGGTCTGGTGGCCCAACGTTGACGTGTCGCGGGCGTCGTCCCCAGACAAGGAGCTCCCTGCAAGGACGAACGCCTCTGCTTGCCGTCGAGACGACGATGGGGGCAAGAGCCGGCGTGCGCCGGCGTGCTCGGGCGCACGAAAGCAGCGAGGCCCATCCAAGGCCAGCCCCACGTCCTTGCCAGCGCATGGCCCCGTGTTGGGGTCTTGCGGCGATTCTCCAATGACCCCATCTCACGAACCACCCCCCGACGGACCGAAAGAGGCGAACGGAGATGCCAGACGCCGGGCAATCAATCACAGGCAGGGCCGGGCGGGGGGTGAGGGGGGCAGCTCGAGGACGACGCCGACGCCGACGACGGGCGACGGGTCGGCGCAGTGCGACCGGAGAGCCACCAGGACCGCGGCATGGTGGAAAGCTTGTTGTTGCTTGCTGCTTGCTGCTCGCTCGACCCGGCCAGCAACGGCGGTGACGGCGACGCCAAGGGGGGACCGGAGCGAGGGCTCGCCAACCAAATCCCAGCAGACCGGATATGTTTTTCGAGGGCTGCAGAGGCGGAGGCTGCAGAGGGGGGAGGGGGTCCCTCCGTCCGGGTTGTCTGGGCCGTGGACGCTGGGGCTCCGACGCCGACGGCGTGCTGGAGGACCCAAGGCACAAGCAGCAATGCAGTCGGTCGCGTTTTCCGATTCGGTAGAGGCGCCCCTCTAGCATGGTGTCGTGGTCCGTGGGCCGGCGTTGCGCCGGCTGCCAGCGCGACATGTCTGCTCTCGCGAGTGGGTCCGTCCTGGCGCTTGTAAGTTGAGGTTGTGTTGCTGCCGCTGCTGTTGCTGCCGCTGCTGTTGCTGCCGCTGCTTCTGCTGCTGCTGCTGCCGCTGCCGCCGCCGCCGCTGCCGTTGCCGTTGCCGCTGTCTGTCTGTTTGTTCAGCTGCTCACTGTAGGCCAGTCCGCTGACCGAGCTCCCGATTGTCGAATGGCGACGGCGCACCTCCTGCTGATCAGTGGCTTTGGAGGCAGAGGCCGCGAGACGAGTCCCGCATCGAACTCTCGCGGCCACACACGCCATGGCGCCAATTGACCCGTCCAGGCCGGGACAATAGACTTCTGGCGGTGGAAAGCCCTCGAACCACCCTGCAGACAGAGAGAGAGGCGGCGAGACAGACAGAGGATGCCACCTGGCCACCTCGACGCGACCTAAACGCCGCCGACGTCTGTGCCCCGCGCTCGCGCGACGCAAACGGGCAGACTCGAAGGCGGCGGCCACCAGCGGCGGCCGTGTACGTCTGGTTGCCTGCGTCGCGCCTCCAGCGGCCGTCCTGCTCATTAACACGGTCGAACCGGCAGCATTGCCAACTCATCAGTGCATGAGGTTAAGGGACGGGCTCGAGCAGGCCAGGCCCTTTTTGCGCCTAGCCGCCTCGCGACCCCTCCCGCGACGGTCCAATCAGCCGGGGCTCATTCACCGTTGGATGGCCTCTCTGGGCGCTCCGACGCGTACGGAGCACTCGGTCGACCAGGGGGCCGGGGCGTGCGTATGGAGAATACCAATGATGGCAGCAAGAATAATACCGGGACGGCCACAGGGGAGGCCGCTCCTGTTCATGCACACTGGCTCGTGCTGGACGCTGGTGCTGGTGCTGGTGCTGGTGCTGGTGCCGCGCTGGTGCCGGCGCTGGTGCCGGGGCGAGTAGCCGCTGCTGTTGCTGCTGCTGCTGCTGCTGCTGC
>NRSZ01000165.1:0-21651 GCA_002901185.1 Tolypocladium capitatum
GGGGGCGAACCCACTTACGTTGTCGTCCCGCAGGCCGAAGACGGCGGCGCTGGACAGAATGATCTTGTCCATGAAGTTGAACATGTACGTGACGAAGAGGAGGGGGATGATGGCGCGGTCGATCTTCCTGAGCACGCGGCGCGCGACGCCGGCGCCCGGGTCGGTCTGGAGGCGTGCCGGCGCGGCGGAGAGAGGAGACGGTGACATGTTGCGGCGACTAAGCAGCCGTTGAGTCTCTGCAGAACGAAGAGCGTCGGCGAGAGTAGTGGGGGAGCTCATGGCTCATAAGTAGAGAGCGTGCCGGCCGGTTGATACGACGTGGTGGCGTCGCTGCAGCCTGCACCCCAGAGGCCCAGACACAGACTCGCGCACTGCCGCTGTCCCCGTACCATTCCCCTCGCGAGAGAAGGCGTATGCAGGCTTATCGTGTATGCAGGGACCAGCGAGTACCGGCTGGCAACGACTGTCGTGACTCCGTACTGCTGCCAGCTGCACCCTTGATAGTGCTGCGTGGGGGAAATCCAGCATCCACCGGCTCGGGCGGGTCCGATCCAACCCGGCCGGCGGACTACCGTGGCAACGGACAATGACCGAGAGACGAGCAGCCGTCGGCAACGCCCACCTGGCAACAGCGGGGACGGTACTTCGTACGGGTGTGTATGTTAGAACATGATTGATTTGTCGACTGACTCGACTCTGCTATGCCGACCTTGACGAACCCGACATCGCGTGATGCTAAACCCTGCTCGGTCCAACAACCGCGCCGCAAAACTCTTATCAAATCAACCTCGGACATGCTGGATTCACGGTACTCGTCCATTGGCCGATGGTCTCGAGTCCGGTGTGCCGGACGAGATCCGAGTCGGAGCGGTTTACACGGCGCGCCTCGTCAATGCCAGCCACACCCACGACGGAATCCGACTTCTTCCCTATCTCGCATCAACAACCCTCTCTTGACACGGCGCCTTCCGGACGCCGTCAAGCAGACACGCCATCTCGGTCCTGCCGCCGTCGCATCATGGACGGCCTCGCCATCTCCCCCTTCATCGCCTCCCTGCCCAAGGTCGAGCTGCACATCCACATCGAAGGCACGCTGCAGCCCGCGCTCCGCTGGGAGCTGGCGCAGCGCAACAATGTGGCCCTCAAATTCAGGGACCAGACGTACGGCACCTACGAGGAGCTGCTCGCGTCGTACAGCGTCACCTACAACCACCGCCCCGAGCTCGGCGGCCGCCGGGACGTGCCGACCTTTCTCGAGGCCTACTTCGCGGGCTGCGAGGTCCTGCTCCGCGAGGACGACTTTTACGACCTGGCCATGGCCTACCTGGAGCGGTGCCGGGCCATGAACGTGCGCTACGTCGAGCCGTTCTTCGACATCCAGGCGCACACGCGGCGGGGCGTCGCCGCGGAGCATGTGCTCGACGGCTATCTGCGGGCGCAGCGCGACGGCGCGGCCGAGTACGGCGTGCGTTCCAACTGGATCTTCTGCTTCCTCCGCGACGAGCCCGTCGAGGACGGCGAGGCCGCATACCGGACGGCGCTCCCCTGGGCGAAGCATCGCGACGGCGGCGGCAAGGGCCTCTTCCACGCCGTCGGCCTCGCGAGCAACGCCTTCGAGCGGCCGCCTCTGCTCTTCCAGGCCGCCTTTGCGCGCGCCAGGGCCGACGGCCTGCACACGACGACGCACTGCGACTTTGGGCAACGGGACACGCACGAGCACATCCGGCAGGCCATCTTCGACGTGGGCGTCGAGCGCATCGACCACGGGCTCGACGTGCTGGACCGCGCGGAGCTCGTTGCCGGCCTCAACGAGCGGCGCGTCGGCCTGACGCTGTGCCCGCACGCGTACCACCGCCGCACGGCGACCGACGTGCTCTTCCCGAAGCTGCGCGCGCTGCTGGACCGCGGCGTCACCTTCTGCATCAACAGCGACGACCCCGTGTACATGCACGACGTGTGGATCGACGGCAACATGCAGAAGGTGTATCACTATGGGGGATTGTCCAAGGCGGAGATGGTGCGGCTGGCGAGGAACGCCGTGGACATGTGCTGGGCGGACGACGGCGTTAAGGGGGAGATTTATGCCGAGTTGGATGCCGTTGACGTGAGCTGATGGCGGGAGAAGAGGCATGGCTCGATGTTGTGCGAAGCCCTTTCGGAAGCGCTGCGCAGTATGGGATAAGATGTCTGGGGAGACCGGACGGCTTGCTGATTTACCAGTAGCCATCGTGGTTCCGAACTCGGAGTCACAAATGTACCGTCGGCATTACTGCTCAACCAGGGCACTCTCGTCGATGTGCTTCGAAAAGCTGTTTCAATTCTGCCATCTATATTGCTGTCCTGAGTGCGATGCAGCGGATAGGGAAATCCTTGGCCATCTCGTCGCGGCGAGTTCCATCGGTCGGCCACATTGTCGCATTCAAAACTTGCACGTCCATCCAGTCTTGTAGATCCGTTTCACGCCAACTCCTGCATCGCCGTTGCGATACAATGCATCCCGCCGGTTGTTGATTAAAGAAAAGATCCGCACAGCTTGAGCCAGGTCGACAAAAGGCAAACCCTTCGCAGGCCACTTTTCTAGCTGAACAACGCCATTCTGCCTGCTCAGCGCTGCTGAATTGAAAGGGGAGCAGCCGTCTCCAATCACGTCCGACACCTCGTTGAGTCGTGGCAGTGCCCGAGTTAGACCTCCCAAGCAGAAAGAAAGGGGAGCAAGGGATGCGACATATAAATACAAGGTGGAAATGTCCCGTCTCCTCATTTGACGCACCGGAAGATGGGGGGGATCCAACAGCTCCGTGGACGGGGAGCCCGCCTATCTCATGGCCCCGAAGTCAATGTCGCCGCTCATCTGGTTTACCTGCATTATTGAAGCGCCCCCGTCCGTGGGTGTTCTTAGCAGTCCATGAAACTCGCCCACGTGGTGCATCTGCGGCGGGGCTGGCGGCATGTGGAAGCCGCTTTGTCTCTGCGGCGGTTGACGAAAGTTCATGGGATGCGGCGGCGTACCCATGGTCTGGGAGCGCATGTTTTGCGGCGTCATTGTGTTTGCGTGTTGCGATGTGCCGTCGTGCCCGCCAGGGTTCGTATGGCGGCGCTGTCCCTGGGATGCATTCATCGAACTTGATTGAGAAGAGTCGCCCAAGGGGCTCAAGACTATTTCCGACATTGTGTTGCAGCCAAACCCGTTGATGCTGTGGGGGAAATCCAAGCCCGGGGACATGATGCCCGGGGAGCTGACGAATGACCCGTTCATATCTGACGAGCCCTGCGGCATGGACGGCGACCCATTGGAGTTGGTGGAATTCGTGGCAGACTCGGGGGTGTTCCCATTCATTTCCATGTTGTATTTCTTCTCGTACTCCTCGACCGAAAACTTTCGATCATAGTCGGCGCTCATGGACATGTGCATCTGGTTCGGCGGCTGAGCCATGCCCGCGTTGCCGAAACCGTCAAAGATGTCGATGTTGGCCAGGTTGGAGTTTTCGGGGGGGTTCTGAAGCATGGGGTTGGCGATGCGAGGGAGAACTTCGCCCATCTTGTTCATGAGCAATGGCAGAAAGCGATGGTCGCCGTTGCGGGACATGGCAACCATGGATATGATCTGGTTCAAGTGTTCACGAGGGCCGACGGCGAACGGGTCGCGCGACGGGGACTGCATGGAGAGGAACTCGGTCATGGCCGACGTCATCTCTACCAGTTTCTCAATCTGCCGTGCGTCAGCGGAGCGCTCGGCTTATCCAGACAGCAGGACTTACCAATCCGACGCCAAGGAGATCAATCTGCACAGGGAACTGCGAAGCCATGTTGACGACGAGCTCCCGGGACACGTGCATGGGATATTGGAACGCCATGGAGTCGTCCCTGCTGCCGTTGGCAACACCGCCCGTCAGTTGCCAAACGGTGCTCTTCAGCCACTGCTGATTGGTATGGACATCGTTGAAGTTGGCGTCCTGGCAGATGTACGACTGGACGAGGTCATTCAGCTGCTTCTGCAAGCCGCTCAGGTACTGAGAAGACAGGTGGCCCTTGGTCTTGCTCCAAGTTGCGGTGAATGCGTCATCGAACGGCCGGTACAGATTCACCAGGAGGATAAAGCTGTTGAGTTCATGGGTTTGGTGATCGCTCGGGTCGTCGCCGAGAGTGGGCAGGTTAACTGTGGCCTGGAGCGAAATGGGCCGCTGGCGTTGAATGGCGTATGCTCTGTGGAAAGGGGGGACATGTTAGAGCCACCGGAACTCGGCGCGACAAGAGGATAGAGGGTGTTGTGGCGACGCATGACTCACCGTTCGGTGACAAAGAAGAGCCAGAACAGCCGGCGGCGGCGGGCGGACTCGGCGGCATCAAACTGCATATAGTACTCCTCCTTATTCATCCCAATCATGTGTATCATCGTCGTGGCCTCGCGGAGGTAGTACCAGGCCTTCTCGTGCATCTCCTGGCCATAGTAGCACCCAAAGATGAAGAAGTTGGTGGCGAGGGCGTTGAGGGTAACGGAGTCGAGGTATTCGTAGCCCTTGCGGACACGAAGCGTCTCCTCGAGGAGCAACTGGCTGGAGATGATGTTGGCGCCGGGCACCATGTCGAGGTTGTAAGGATCGCCGGGTGGCATGGACATGCCAGGCTGAAGCATGATGAAGGCGCAGAGCGACGTCATGAGGCAGTAGGCATCGCGGTTCTGCTCCATGTACAGGACCTGCTGTTCAAACTGCCGGCGGTCGAGGATGGGCGCCTGAGGGTACAAGTTGTCGAAGAAGAACTGGGCGCATTCCTTGACGAGTTCGCTCGTCAGGAGGCCCGGCGTGGGTCCCAGACTCGGGCCGGGGGGAGGACAGGCGATGCCGTTCATTCGGTTCTGGACCTTGGCGGAGAGGCTGGTCTGTCGCTGTGTCTCCCTCAACTCGCTGATGACCTTGGCTCGAGAGCCCTTGGGCCCCTTCTTCTGGGGAATGGCATTGTAGGTGCACGAGAGCTGGGCGGAGGAGCAGTTACGGCACGGGTTGACGCCGTCGCACTTGACCTTGCGACGATGGCAGGCGTCGCACGCCCTCTTGATGGCCTGGGTCATGACGGACGGACGACGGGAGACTGGTGTTTGCAGGGTGAAGACGGATGGGCGAGTGTCTTGGCGGCCTCGCGTCTAGATGCGCGTGGCCGTCGGTCGCCTGAGGAAGCACTGGCGGCTGGGCGAGAGAGAGGAGAGGAAAAGGGTATGCAAGGCGGTTATATCAATGGTGGTTATCGATACCGTCTCGAGAACGAGACGCTGGACGGGTCCCAGGGTTTAGGGGAGGTTGCAGGTGCACGACTCTTTGGCGCAAACCCGCGTGGCCTGGACGCAGGGAGGAGAAGACGGCGGAGGATGTGTGCGCCGCAGGCGTGCAGGCGTTATTCGGCCCTTTCCAAGCGGGCCCAAATGCGGGGAGTCGACGACGGTTCGTCGGGACAGTCCGGGGTAGCAAGAAGCCGGAACGAGCACCAAGGACGCTACGCCGGACAGGCCGAGGGCGACGATGGAGCGCGGCAGTCGTCGCAGGCCGCCGTCGCAGGTCGTCGTCGCAGGTCGTCGTCGCAGGCACGAAGCGGTCGTTGGGGTTGTGTCGATGGCAGCGGGCCGACGTGGGATGGAGGAGACAGGAGGGCAACGAGCAACGAGCGGGCGCGGGTGGGTTTTCTTCAGCGCGCGGCGCCGTTGCCAGTCCAAGCGCAGGCAGGAATGCACGGAGTGCGCCCGTCTGAAGGCAGCCCATCCGTTGGCAGCCCATCCGTCGGCAGCCCAGGCCATTCCCAGCGCAAGAAATTAGCCTGGCGCCGTCCGCCGTCGTGAGTGGCCGGCGCGGGCGGCGAGAAGCGAGGGCAACCTGGCTGGCACGGGTGCAACGTGGTATGGGCGGTGGGGTGGCGGAGACAAGACGCACTGTGCGTCTGCTAGTAGCCAGTGTGGCTTTCGCGGCACGGACTGTCCGTCGACACGTCGGATCCTCACGGCCGTACCGTGCGGCCTCGGAGGAACACATGTTGCCCTAACGGCCGCCGGCTCCCGCGCGCCAGCGCGGTTCAGCTGCTTACCCGTGCGGCCCTGCGACGACACCCCGTCGCTACTTTCTGCAAGCAGCACGGCGCCGCCATCGGCAGGTCGCCCCCCGTACCACACTGTCGCACAACGGTGCTGAGCCGCCGCGAACCGCCGTCGGCAGACCGTCTGCACGCACTGTACGCGCCGAGCTAGGATGTACGGACCAGGCACTGGGCGTCTGTCTGTCCATCTCGCCAACTTGGGCGCAGCGACCACTTGCGAGCAATTTGTCCTTGCGCCCTGTGCCGAGCACGGAGTACCCGTAGGCACCCTCTGCTGACCCTTTCGGCGACCAACGTGCGCGAGCAAGACCCCACCGGTCGCCAGCGGCGAGGAGCCAGGCACCACCCGTGCACGCCACCGGCGCCAGCTAATAGGCACCGGTATCACGGGGTCAGACTTGGATGGCGCAGGCGGTGACGGCACTGAAGCCAGCAGATCTGAACCCGTCTTGGATCCGCTGTCGTCGGCGTTGGAATGCCCAGCGCCTAGTCTGCGGCTGGCGGACGAGGAACCGACCCCGAGCACCCCAATCGCATCCAGCACGCTCCCTTTGGACACGAGACAACGACATGTCTGTCGCCTTCCCCTCTTGGTGACTCTCAGGTGCCCGCTCGCTGACTGATGTCGAGCCGTGCTTTCTTGTCCGCCAACGAGGTTGCCGTCTCCGGGCGTTCACGGGCCGTGGGCGCCGATCCCTCTTGTCTTCGATCTGTCGCCGATGGTTGTCTTGCTTCTTAAACCGGCATAGCATACGTTCTGGCACCCCGCCTGGCACATTCCTGAGCGCGAGGACCGGCGCCCGCGATGCCCCATGGTGAATACACGGCCGCGGGAGAGTCCACGTGCGACACCCCGCAAGAGGACCTCCCGCTTCCAGTTAATCGCTTGTGCGGCAGTCAAGCTGCTAGTGGCAGGGGCATTACTGCCGTGCCTGGACACAACGAGCGCATCTTGTCAAAGTCACATTCCCTCCTCACGAGAATGTGTGCTCGTGCTCGCACTCGTAGGCGAGCTCGGCGAGACCGACCTGGCCGCTGCCCTCCCTGCTTGCCCCGTACGAGCACGAGTACTTGTACGCGGGTCCTTTAGCCAATCATCGTCGGTTGACGCCAGCAAAGTCTGCCCGCACCCGTGTGGCCTCGACGCCTAGAAAACCGAGGCCATGACCCACCGCTCGGATGATAATGTGCACATATCCGGGTTATTTCCAGGTCGTCTACATACAAGCTACCAGTATGGAGGCGGGCTGCCGCGGCCGCTTATGTGTTGTTGGTGGCATTACTCGTGACTACAGAGCCTTCGTGGAAGTACGAGTAGCCCGGCTGGATCCTTCAGACCCAAAAAAGGAAACCGGACCGCGCCATCCCTACAGGGGGATCCCTACCACCGTACGCATAACCGGGATCCATACTGGCCTCGACCTACGGAGGCTGCGGACAAGAGACTAGTTACAGGGGCCCCTGTCACCGTGTGAATCGAAAGAGGCTATTGCCGCATTAGGATATTGGCCGACTGTGGCAACTTGGTTCCTACATCTGTCATGTCCGAGACAGCGTTTGCCGATCATTATGGCCCACTAGTAATACTACGCCGCTAAATACGGACAACGCTATTCCGTAACGATCGCTATTATTAGGATCGTAGCTACTTCGTTATGTTCGAACTCATAGCGTCTACCATGAATCCACTCTGCCACGAAATAAAGAGAGAAGGAATGCTTCAGCGGCGTCAAGGGGCATAGTATAGAAAATAGTGAAACCCTCACTAGTACGGTAATAGGGAGAGGTCTCTCATGTTACGTGAGGAACAACCATAAGGTATCCAATGTGTTGGTCTAGGAGAGGTGCCTGACTAAGCCTATGTCACGTATTTATACTAGGCGCCCCGTAGAGAGGACGCAGTAACCTGTAAACACTTCACGTTCTTTGCAATTCGTGACACCCTATAAGAGAATGGGATAGATAACCGCCTGGCCCGGCGCGGCTAGGGCCCCGACTGCGTAGGTTTGGGGAAAGGTCGGAGATTACACGCGATGGAGTCCCGACTCATCAACGAGTCGTCCTCGGTAAGCTCGTCCTGGACAAGCTTCGGTCTTTTGTCACGGGAGAGGACAGACCTGGAGATAATGAAGAACGAAAAATATCATTAGACAAAATAGTAGAGGAAGGCATGGGGCGTAGGTAGAATTCAAACCCTCCGAATTTTCCACCTATTATTCGAAAATAATTTCTTCCAGATTTTAACTTGGAATTTTGTTTTATAGCTTCACGACAAAGAGGACTCCCCAATCTCCCGATCTTTCTTGGTAGTCACTCTCATTTTCTCTCTCTTCTCACTCGGAACGAGACCTGACACACTTCCGTTGACCTTGGCCCTTAGTGTGTTCGTTCTGCCTCAATATAGCACTCAGGAACCTTTCTGGTCAGAGAGTAAGATTCTGCTCCTACCTAACTGCCTGGCTTAAAACCCTATTCTCGTGCATGTATGCACGGCATTACATTCATCCGCAACCTCCGTTCGACCCGAAGAGTATTTACACTAGTAAGATATATAGGCAAAGTCTCCATTAAAGGGCGTTGTAAAGGAGCATCTAAAATGTGACGAAAATACTGCAAGTAAGGAGAAATGATAGTAGATAACGCACCTGCCGTAGTCGTTGCGCCGGACCAGCCGGCCCTTGCAGCTTCCAATTCGACCGCCGCCACCGACGGGACCGGACCTTCGGTATCGCAAACTTCTTCCTACATCACACACGCGCACACACGAGCCGCTTACACAGCCATTCCATACTCGTCGGCCCTCGAACGTATACACAAGCTACCCTTGCCGCTACCTCGCCCGCCCTTACAGCTACCCAAGCAGTCAGGCCAGTAGAATCCAAGCCACTGCCGCGGCCGCCGAGGAAACCGCAACTGGCGATCAAATAGGCTCTTATTTGCCTGGCTTGAAATGACTAGACCCTCGAGGACCAGAGGAAGAAAATAAAATTGTATTTTCATACCATCGATCCTGCCGGCCCGAGTTGTCGGCCCAAGTTATCGGCCCAAGTTATCGGCCCAAGTTGTCGGCCCAAGTTGTCGGCCCAAGTCATCGGCCGCAGATACTAGTCTTCGTAGTAATTCACTGTATACTTCCGGCCTCCAACCTTCCTTTCTAGGTTAAGCCGACGGGTGCTATTGGTCAGCCCTTACTCTCACTAGGGCCGTGCCTTGTAATGTGACATCTATTATTCGTTTTCGGCTTCGTCAGCACGTCGCTGTTTCCTTACTCGATATAACAAACGCCTTATGGTTATAGGACAAGAATGCCTAAACATAAATTCCGGCTGGCCCTTCTAATACTGCTGTGTTTATAGCTATAGTATATTTCTTAGGGAAGGCGAGCACAAGTGCCGGTCGTTTAGGTGTGACGATGAGCTAAGAAGAGAGGAAGGAAGGGTCGGCTAGCGCACATGCAACCCCGCGCGGGGTCGGCTTATGCACCCCTCTAGGGCGGCGATCACGCGGCCATGTGCATGCTCGATCCGGCTACGCCTCCGGGCAAACCCGATACAACGTCGTGTAGAGCTAAATTAATACCGAACTCGTGGCTCTAAACCCCTCTTTACTTTCCTTTTTAAGAAGGTCTCTCTAACGCTCGTTAGCAATCCGAGGGTAATAACACAAGTCCGTCAAGTTCTTACATATATCTAAGGCGCTTATTTATTCCTCAGAGGCGGCAGCAGCTAATTAGAGAGAGGAGCTATGTTAAGAGATTTTGTTGAAAGGAGTCTTTTGGAGACGAGAAAGGTCACAAACGACCTAGTTTAGAAGGGCTTAATTTTCCCCTTGGGCTATTACATTGTGACTTCCGGATTAGGAAATAGCCTATACAACCATCTTTATTCTCGTACGGCAGCACTGGGCCCTTGCAGGGTGGCATGGTTTCTTTTGAGCTTAACTCTGCACCGAGTATTACTCCGTATACGAGTAGACGGGTGTGGACAGAGTGGGGGTGTTTGACGTGGCATGCAGGGTCGGTCCGAAACGGCGTTCCTCGCTGGAACATCTCCAAGTCTCAACCAACGCCGGCGTCTCAGTTAGAAGAGTTTGCTGGTAAAACATTCCATGCCACTTCAGGGGACGCCGAGACGGGGACAGGGTTTTGGGACTTGATCAGGTGATTTGCACGATGCAGGCCTCCGAGGACGCAAGTGGTTGGGCGACGTAAGTGCGGTGAGACGCTGGTGAAGATGTGCAGCTGATGGGTTTCGGGACAAGCATGAACGCTGGGTTGTGAATGACGCGGCGTTCCCAGAGCGAGCATACGATACACGGCGGACACTGGCAGCCATGGCCCTTGGCGCGAGATTGGTGAAGACTCTAGGGATTAGAAGCGCGGATGTCGGGGCATTGACTCTATGGAGTGCCCAGCAGCTGAGTAGGCACCGACGACTGAAGAGCACATAATGTTCTCGTTACTCGCCCTGGGATTTAGCAAAGCACCAGACCTGACTACTTCGAGAATACGCCAGCAGCGCGGACTAGTAGAACATGTATTGCCTCTCTTCATGAGAGGTTGACCTCAATAATCTCTCAATAATCTCTTGGCCCTTATATATGCTCGTTCCGGAGATGTCTTTACATGTAGCGGCACAGGTGAAGAAGACAGCAGTGTCGGTTGCCTGAAAACGTATTCGTGGCCATCTTGCGGACCAATTGTAGCTGTAGGTCGCTGTCTCTGACAACCTAAAGGCCACCGGAAAGTTCTCAGCAATCACCAGGGCGGTGGGCTGTCGTCGCACTCCACGTAAGGCTGTGGCGGCGAGACATTTTGACAAAGAAAAATGAAAAGCACCGTTGCTAACGAGGGCAGAGGCACATATTTTACCTCATTCTCATCGCCCCAACTGATCACACAGTTGCCGCGATATGGCTAGCAATAACCTCTGGTTCCGTGCCAACTCAATGCTCAGGTCCTTGATTTCTAATGGGTGAGGAGGAGGATGTGCAGCGCTCGTCACGCCGCCTCGCAAGGTCTATGAGCCACATTCCAGTGAGTTCACCGACCCTCGCCCTCCTCTCGAGGGAGAACTGACCATGTGCCAGTCACCGTGAGAGAAAATCTATCAGGGATCTGGACGCCCACGCATTAGTTACGGCGGCACACATCCCTCAAGCAAGCTTCTGGATTTTCTCTGCTTTTAGCACACTCGTATTTTGAGCATCCGTGCTTGTTTTTAGTGTTGGCGGGCGATATATGAGAGAGAGGCACCGGTGGCCATCCAGAGTTGGTTGCCATGCTGGCAGAGCAACACCTGTATGTCTAACTCATGCATTTCCTCACCGGCAGAGGTTTTGGAAACGCACTTCTCCTTCTCATTATAAGAGCCTTTAAACGGCGGAGCCTAAGATCAACAGATAAAGCCGCCATTTACAAAGATACGAGACAATGCAGCTTCTACGTCCAGACTTCCGCTTCCATGACTGTGACTCTGATCCCAATCCTCCCTCACCATGACAAATTCTATCGCATATTTTGCCATTGTATAGGCTGCTGGATCCATCGGTATGATGGAGTTGGACGGTCAGGAAAGGCACACTGACTCTTTGTCGATGCTGTCAGCTGGACTTTGCGCGAGGAACTAGTGGACTATATTCCCGCTCGATCGGTAATGATTGCATTATCCTCCCTATGGATCAAAACCGTTACAAACGCGAAACTTAGGGCGGTAAATCTTGGTTCAATGTGGACGCAGGCACTGACACAATCACCACACCCAGACGACTACGACAGCTGTGCCATGGCCACCAGCTGGTCAGACTGCTTCCTCCTGCACCGCCGGTGCAGGCGCAATAAACCTGATGCCCGTCATGATTACGTATCGCTCGAAGCGGAGGCATGGGTTTCCGTAACGAAGATAGGATCACGGAGTCTAATCGTCGATGGTGGAGCCACGGATGGCGCGAGTGTTGCCCAGCTCGCAGCGTCACCGGATATTTCACCGAGTCTCCATCCCGTCTCACTTCCTGGGGTATGCGTGGCTAATACTTGAACGAGGACCACGAGCGTCATGTCCGCTCGGCATTGGGGCAGATTGTCACCGGGCTGAGGGCGTTGCGGGCGGAATGGAAAGTGAGGGGCCTGGTCTCTTTGCTTCTAAATGGCTGCGATACTGCTGCCGACTGCAAGCTGTTGAAGGGAAGCAGTGGAAGATTTTGCGTTCTGGGATAAGGACCAGCCATTAAAGCTTGCAGATGAAGCTGAGACGACGTCAGCCGCATCCGGCCTCCTAAGAACAGCTCTGAATTGTATTACTTGCACACATCGGACAGCACGGCTGCTCCCGAGACCTGGCTTGGCACAATGGCCGTACACCTTAAACGTAAACTGCCAATATCCGGGGTGTAAATATGGGCAACGGCGGTCGCTAAAAATGCCAGCCTGGCCGTCGACCTCTCCTACCAGCCATCCCCGCTTGCACAAAACAAATGGCAATTCAACATCAAGAGCTCCACCAGAGTGACATGTTGCGTGTGGCATCTCGGGATCGCCATTCGCGAATCCGTGAACACGAGCATCACCGTTTGCTAAATGTCCCGGTGTCGTAGCCGAGGGATCAACACCGATATCGTGACATATACCGCTGTTACATATCGGAAGGGAACGTGGTGGCAGAGGTGTGGGCTCAAACCGGCGATGATGTCGTTGGAGACAATCCGACTCCCTGGTGGGACACTGGGATGGAGGAGCATCGACGTCTTCGCGCCCAATGCTACCATGGCTTGGGGATCTGAAGCACATCAGAAATGCTTATACCGACTTTGTATTCGCGTCCATGGGGGACCGGACAAGCAGCAGAGAGGCATTTAGGCAAGCTCAAGCTTCGGGGAATGGCAATAGAATCCACGCCGAGCGGTGCTGGCACGGCATCAGGTTAGGCTTCAACGTGCGGAGCCATGCTCTAGGCCACATGTTCACGTAGCATCGGTAAAAGTATACATGAGCATGCAGCACCGCAGCCAGAAGTGTGAGCCACTGCTTGTGTCTAAATAGAGGCCGGGGTAGCAGACATCGGAGAGTGCATCTCTACGGGGCAGTCGGATGAAGAGGCGGTGAGGGCTTCCCGGTGGACGTTTTGGCAACTTGACGTCGTGGATTCCACTTCGCACATGGGCTGATCCTCTGAGGCCGAGTATTGGTTGAAAGTTCTCCCCCGGTGGATGGCTATTTGATACTGTAGACGCTGCTCCAGGTGCCTGCACTGAGCTACGCAGAAGTTCGCTTCCAGCTTGACCCGTCAAGGTAGCGTATACCATCATCCTTGAATAAATTCCATAAATCACCGCGGGGAATACCAAATATATGTACCCCAGAATTTTTTCTATAGGCAGCCCTCCATCTGTTGTTCCCTGTGAAATACGTCCGTCAACATAAGGTTACCAAATGATCGAATAAAATATCGCCACCCTAGCTGTGGGCTTGTGTAATCCCCACAACATGTATTCCTGCAGCCGACATGGTTTCTGACAGCGGGAGCCCACATAGCTTAACCGCGACCCATCGAAGCTCGCAGCATGAGGCCCATGACATGCGAGCTCAAATAAGGAGATGGTATAATAGTGAGTATGCTTGGTATCCTGCATGGCCTATCTTTAATACAACACGGGGATGGGACGGACGTGGCCTGGATGTTGTGGCACCGGCCTGTGCTCCGCTGAAGTTGGACAGGCCGCGTCACCGCGTCAACGGTTGCCCCACGGAAGTCAACCCACCATCGAGGTCCCATGCGGTGGAATCTCCTTGGCATTGCTCATTCCTGTGGTGCCACATGACAGACGCCGGGCCCGGGTGGCGTTATCACGGACGCCCAGACAGACGTCAACGGCATGTAGTTGACCATCGAGTATGCTTGGACTGGAAGATATATGTAAGGTTTCAGAGATGCAAAGACGGTTCGATGAATTCTTTCGGTCCGATATCAGGCAATGAAGCGAGCAGATGCAGGTTGGGTGAGCACGGTCAGAAGCTGTTGACACATTGATCTGGCTTCTCTTTCCTGCAGTAATCATTCAACATGGGGGTATTTCACTACATGTAGGGAAGCAACGCTGTTAGGTATGGGAAGGCCAGCGTAGGTCATGAATTCGTTACATGTAGATTACAGTCTACCGTTGAAGCTTCCTTCTGCCCTCTTCCGAGCCTCCCTCCCAACGCTGCTACCAGCGGCTGATTCGCGCAGACCCTTTGATCATCAGATCACCGTCCGATTCTTCGGAATCCTCAATCATAAACGCCGCGGATCCTGCGGAATACTTGGGAACCATATAGATCGCCATTGGATAGAGGGCATAGATCCGCGCTTTGGTTTCGGACGTTTCTCCGTATGCAGCTTGCCAAGGCGGAAGCATCTGAGGTGGGACTGACCATCCAAGCCGGGTGCTTCGAAGCCACAGTCGAACGATGTGGCGCGAAGAGTTTTTGCCGTCCTCATAGGCGTCCCGACGATGAAGCATGGCCCAGTTGTTGAGGAACACAAGATCGCCCCTCTCTAGCCTCAGCTGCAGCTCCGTTTTCCTGGCAACTACGGAAACCCTCTCCAGGGCGTGCTTTTGGGCGGCATTCAGGACAGGTATCTCCGCGTCGCCACTGGAAGGATGCCGGCCGAAGCGGTTCGGGTCCATGCTCACCATCAACCGTCCATCGTGGATGGCGAATGCCGGGGCAAGATAGTGGCGACTCGGTCGGCCGGATCTGGATAGATGACCGTTGGCTTTGCAAAACTCACAGTGTTTGTAAAGGACAGGATATTCTTACATCTGAACTGGCCAGTTGGAGGTCAAGAGGCTCACGGCGACTTCGGGCTCTTCGCGAACAAGAGTGTTGAACAAGGTCCACGCGGAGCTCAGATAGGTGTAGCCGCCGCTATGCGCGCTGTGGCGGACCTGCAAGGCGAGAATATCACAGCCCATATCGTTGTGGAAGGGCTGCGGCCAGGGTGCATCAGCACCTCGTACTTGCGGTTCCGAGAGTCCAAGCTGGCGACTTACCAGGGCTTTGCTGGAGTGGATGCCGTGGCGCTGCTCCGCCGGAACGTTCCAAATCTTTGAGCTGGTGATGTGGGCTGGACTTTTGTCAAGGAAATATGCACATGGTAAACTGTATAGCGCACCGACTTACACAAGACGTTTCCCTTCTTGTCCTGCAGCCCCCGAACATCAGCTACATATTCGGCAAGGCCAAGATACAGGACAGTGCCGTCCTCGACAGAGTATCGCGAAGCGTCGAGACCACTGATTACAACGAAGCCGCGCCCATCGTGAAGTGTCTCTGCGGCTTCTGACAGTCGAGATGCCAGGTTCGGAAGTGGAAAGTTGGTTTGCGAAACTTCGTCGCCATTGAGGCCGAGACCTGTCATCGCCGTCAGCTTCACCTGCGAATTCAAGACATGGCTGCACCATGGTAGTACTCTTGAAGGTAGCAAGAGCGGCCTCGATCTCTTTAATATCCTCGGTGGAAAGTCGCAAAGTGTACGAGTCCCGATCCTTCAAGTTCGCCCCTGACCAGACGAGAGGCCCCGTCAGAATGTCGGGAAGCCCTGAACCAGCCACGTCTCGCACCACGCCGACGACAGGGTTGTCGTGCATTATCTCTCGGGCCTTGAACCGCGGCATCGTGTCTTTGACAGTGCTCGATGTAACGATGTCGTTCTCGCGTCGTAGTTGTTCATCAGGACTGCATGGTCCCGTTGCTGGAAGTTGTAGAGTCTCCGGGACAGGCTGGCGGTTTACACTTCCGGGCGACTCTACGGGACTAACAGAAGGAGCAAAACGCCGGCTCGCAGCAACGGATGAGGCCGTCTTTTAAATATCGTAGTCTAGACGGCCATGCAAGCAACATCTCCAGCAGCGGGCCGCATATGCCGTCCATCTCTCTTCCGAATGCTGCGAGACTATTCAGATGGATGCGGCCTTGCGGGGACCGCTGTAATTCGACGTCGGTCTCCATCGCTGGCGTGATATCGTGATTCGAGGGCGCAAACGTAATGCGGCACGGCCTCCACGCCCGTCAAATGAGACTGATGGATGCCCAACGAAGCAACTCGGTTGTTATACCGGGTTGCTTCTACCAGGCAAGGGGGCTTGTGAGTCGGAGCGCTTGGCCTTCGTCCAGGGGCGAACTATTCAGGTCGTTGACTGACCGGATCGATGAATCGCTTGATGTCCCTGAGCTTGATATTTTCTCGTGGTACGATGATACGACCCAATCACGGGGGGCGCTGCCGGGGGCACCGACGGGATGCAAATTAATGGGGAGCAACGACAAGCGAATTGGGTTTCTTGGGCAGCCACCATCACCTACTCGTGAAGCACTCAACCTGACTCGGGCCCCCCAACCGGAAGTGCCGACAGCGGCCCCGGTGCAGGAGCCCATCTGGGGAATGCCCTTGCACCCTCCTCCAGTCCGCTTCTGGATCCTACAGGCGGCAGGTGTACGTGTCAGTAGCATCAGGGGAGAGCGGGGTCTCGTGATGGCGAGAGGATGACAGCGGGACGATATCTGCTTGGCAACACCAGGCGACGAGCCCGGATGCCGGGGCACGACATGGAGCCTGTGGGCCGAACGCTCCCAGTCTGGCGTGATGGCTCGGGGATTGACTGACGAGCGACGGGAGAAAGCGGCGATTGGGGGCTTATTTAAACACAGGACTCTGAATAGTCGAGGCGAATGCGATGATGGTCGTCGGAAACGGGCGTGCAGCTTGATTGATTACGCTCCTCTGCTCGCGACGTGCCGTCCCGCGGCTCCCGGCACCCGGCTCCCGGCTCCCGGCCGGCTCCCGGCCGGCTCCCGGCCAGGGACCAGCAATGGAAGTACGCCTCTTAACAGGCACGAGGCCAGGGCAGGAGCATCGTTTCCGGCAGTGGAGTTGACGCCCATGCCATGGTAATCACGTCGGGCTACGAGTACGAGCACGAACCGCAGCGAGGCCGGCAGCTCATAGCCGGGACCAACGCCCAGCCGCCGCGGCGGTGCTGCACACATGGACTGCGCTTGCATACATGATAACGTACCCGTACGCAGCACAAGGCACAGACCCATGCCGGAAGACAAACCAGCCGGCCAGGTCAACGGCGTTTGCCCCTCCGCTCACACGGCGGACGTGGTTTCGACCGGTGAAGGAGGCGGCCCCCGTCGGTGCCAGGATACGTGATTGGGCCTTCACCCTGCACAGCCAGGATGAGCAGCGCGACGGACCGGGACGGTGCGGAGAACCGCCTCTCTGGTACGACCGAGTACTCGTGTGTACGAGATGGAGGACTCGGCCGAGCGTGGCGAGAGGACGAGCGCTCGCAGTCTCTGCTTGGTAATGCGGACAGGGAAGCGAGTTCTGCCGCCTACGGTTGCACTTCGCATGTGCGAGCAGCTCGAAAGCCAGGCATGCGATATGGCAACATGGGTCTCAGCCCTTCCCGGTCACATCTCACGGCCTGCGGCTTCGGCCGGTTGGCAATGGCTGGACCGGGGGGGGGCCCTCCTGAGTCTTGACTTCTCTTCTCTCCCGCCGCACGGCAACCCCGAGGGAAGATTCCTCGCGTCAATACCCGTACCGCCCAGCACGCGTGGCTCCCGCGCCGGACCCTCGATCCGTCGTCGCGTGCCAGACGGTGCCGAGGACCGAGAAAGGAGTGCGCACGCGCGCCGCGGCCGGCCACCCGGCACGCCGAGTCGCGGACCCCCGTGGACGTGAGTGAGCCCCCTGGCCTGGCAAGTGGTGCGCCGCCTCCCAGGCTCCCCGCCGCCGCCGCCGCCGCGAGGCTTCTCGGCCGCGGCTTGCGAGCTCTCGTCTCCCAAGCCGCCATGTTGGTCCGCTCGCCGAGGCCGGTGGCTTGTCCGGATGACCCTGTCTCCAGCGGCCTGGTGTCAGCCAACGCACCGGGCGCGGTACGCGTGTGCGTGCGTACGGTACACAACGCTGACCGTCACATAGTTCTGGCCTTTACAGAGTTTCCGTTGACGTATAGCAAGGCCGTGTAGGCGGGCAGGCCTCCGGCTTATCCTATGCAAAGTCTGGCCGCTGCCTGCGCCCCCGTCAGCAAGCCGCCGTCCCATCTCGATCCCATCCCCCCTTTCCTCCTTTCGCCCTCTCTCACCTCTCCCTCTCTCCCTCTCTCTCCGCCGCAATCCCTTACTCGTACCATTACATGCCTCACCTTACATGCCACGGACTACATGCTCCGTACCTCGTGCACAGCATACTCCGTGCAAGCCTGTCGCACAACGTCATATCCCCCCTTGTCATTCCACACCGCGCCCACCCATCCCGGGCCCCGTCGTCGTTTGCATCACTGCGCCGCACAGCACATAACTTCGCAGTCCTCCTCGACTGTGTGACGCATCACTCCGTCGGCCAGCCCCCGCCTGGCGACGGTGACGGTGACGGTGACGGTGACGGTGACGCCGTGTCCCCAGCCGGCACGGCGCAGCAGCGGCATGGAGACAATGGCCGACTGGCCAGGCCTTCCGGTAAGCGACGACTTCGCCGTTCCCTCTCTGTTCAATCGTACCATGGTCGTTTCCGTCGGCGGTTCTGTGCCTGTCGGCCACCACATGGCCGTCTGGTCGAATGCTACCAGACACGCCCCCTCCACCACCGCCCGCTGCATGCCAATAGCAGTGCTATAGCTGCAGGGCCTGCTTCGTACGAGCGAGTACCTGCTCCGTACCCCGTCTCATGGCCTCTGGCCCTCGCCATGGGTGTTGGAAACGGACCACGAGGGGCGCGCAAGGGGCGGAAGAGTGGGTAGGTGAGGTGACTTGCGCACCAGACGCACGAGCAGCGCACGAGCAAGCCGTTGCCGTTGCCTCGACGTCCGCCCGGTCCGGGGTCGGTTCTTCGACCGGCAAAGCCTTAGGTCGCGCGTCGTCTCAGGTCGCCTGTCGTCTCCTCTCTCGGCCGTTCTGACCCGTCTCTCTAGGACCAGCATCGACCAAAGCGCAAGCGGGTCGCGAGCGATCAGCCCTCCGATGCCAGCCATGTCGACCGGGTCCTCGCGAGTACGGACACCTCCGGTCCTGTCCACGACACCAGCGTCCAACTCCAGCCAGCCCAGCCGGGCGACGGAGCTCCCTACGGGTGTTCCTGGCCCGTCGACCCCGGCACAGGTGTGACGGAATCAGCTGGGTCTGGGCCGATGGCCCTCGCGCCCCCGTGCAACGCAGACCTGCCAAGCTTCCAAACCCATCGTGATACTCGGCTCCATCATAGTCCTCGTACTCTGGCCCAGGCAAGTCATCATCACAATATTAGTATGCAGCCCGTCCAGCCTTGGATGCCGTACCCTGTCGTCGCCCAGTCCTCAGGTCATGACGGCCCCCATGCCATGCCGATCGCCGACCACCGTCAGGATCCAGGTGAGAACGGCTTCGCCACGACGGCTCTCTTGGAGTCTCACAGCAGCGCCGCGGGAGTACTGTTATATGACCCATCCTTCCAGCATCAGCAGATTTCCGTGCTCTTATCCCGTCAGCTCAGGGAGGCTGGCGCTCATCATCATCCACCTCCTCCCATCTCTCCTCCTCCCCTCGGCCCGGCTCAGACTGACGTGCTGCCCCAACAAGTCCAGATCGCGGGTCCGGGACATATTAGCAGCGGCACGGCAGCTTCAACGGGGGGTAGTGTCACGGATTGCGCCCAAGCTACGCATTCGGATCCGACGGATCATCTTCCCGCCTCGAGCCAGGGATCCCGTGTCGGAGAACATTCGCTGCACTATCAACCGCCGGCAGATTTGTCGCCCACGTCTTACGCAAACCAGGCGCTCGTCCCTCACACTCTGGCTTCCCCCGTCCAGAGCTGGTTCTCGAGTGACGCCGGGCAGCAGATCACCGAGTTTGAGCATCCGTCAGAGGCCTTGGATCGGTACGGAGCCTATCAGTTCGCCTTCGAGCCACCTTCCCAACCTCGGCCCACGATGGGCGGCGGCGATACCTATCCACTTCACCAGCAGCTCGGAGGTGACGGCTCCGAGCTGCTGGCACCCGAGCAGCCCCATCTGCCTCAGCTCGCCGGCCAGGGCGACGCGGTACATGAGAACATGCCGTCGGGGCACGACGTCGCTCTGTGTGGTCCCCAACTGTCAACGTATCCCGTGTCATACACTGCGGCTCCGGGCCAAGACGCGTTCGTGCAGAATGGATGGGTCGAGCAGGAGCCGCGGGAGAACCTTGAAAACCTACAGAGTCTCCCCTGTGGTCTGGTCAACCCCGAGCCGGCTTCCAACACGAACCCTGGCGCGGTCGTGGAACTCGATGGCGCGGCGCGCAGGACAAAGAAGCGTTCGGCTTTTGACGAGGTCAGACGGCGAGAGACGGCCGATACTCGAACGAGGAAGGCGTGCCTACGGTGCAGAATCCAGAAAGGCCGTGTAAGTGCACCCGCGGGCGGTCGTCTTGAACGGGCATGCAAATTGACTTTTCCCCAGTGCGAAGTCGACCCTCGTGATGCGGAGGCGGAGTGTTTGAAGTGCCAAAACTACTCCAAGGACTCCAAGAAGACCATCCACCACATCCCATGCTACAGGAACAAGCTGACGGACACGGTCCTCTTCCGCAAGGGGGGGCTCAAGCTGACGACGCGCTGGGAGGGCATCACGATGAAGGACGTGGGAGACCGGATCAACCCCCAGGATATCCGCACGATACACTTCACTCTGGGAGTCTGCGACCAGCCGCTGGTGGTCGACGTGGTGCGCTTCAACACCCGGCCCGGCGACGTGACGGCGCGTTACTGGACCGTCAGGGAAGGCATCCGTGGGGATGAGGTGCGCAAGAAGAAGGAGCTGGAGCCGTACTGCCTCGCCAACATCTGGACCACCGGCAGCTACTTTGAGAAGTACATTGTCGACAATGCCATCCCGGCCATAATGAAGCACAATGTGCCGTTGGCGAAGCTGCATGGCCTGCCGCTGGTTGCGCCGGACGTCATCCAGCGAACCTACGCAATGGCCGTTGACCACTACTTGAGTCTCGAGGTGCGTCTGAACCGACGGCGAGGCGCCTGGTCAATGCGGTTCCTGAAGCTAACCAGCGCCGCAGGATGAGGTGGAGGGACCGGATGGCAAGAAACCGAACGCGGAGAAGGTTCTGCTCGGGAATATCTTCATCCTGTGGTTCGCCATCCGTCAGTCGTACCTCGTCGTTGGCCGCCGCCGCCCCCATCGCACCGTGACGCTGACCCGATGCGTACAGGGAACACGACCGGCAGCGCGTACATTTGCGGCGAGGAAAAGCTCGGCATGAGGCCCGAGACCAAGGACGAGACGTACCCGCTGTACGGCAAGGTCTCCCTCCCGCGCATGATCCTCGCCCAGTTCGACAGCATCAACGCCACCAAGCTGCTCAGCAAGTACGCCCACCGGGTCCTCACGGGCCTCGAGGTCTACATGACCAGCAGCCAGTCGCGCTGGTGGTGGACCACCTACCTCTGCGTCTTCATCCTCCTGCGGGAAGCGAGCTTCATCAGCGCCGACCGATACCGCCACGCGAGGAACAACCACGGCGCAAAGGTACGAGGCTTCAGCCCAATCCCC
>NRSZ01000882.1:0-12689 GCA_002901185.1 Tolypocladium capitatum
TGTTGTTGCTGAAGGGCCTTGCTGCGGGCAGCCGGCGGACTTGTGCTCGACAACCAGCTTCACCCCAATATGCCCATACTTCGTATACAGAGTACCCAGTACTTATATACAAGCAGCAGCAGCCGCACATCTCCTAGGCACGTGCCAAGTCTCTGCACCCTGAAATGGAGCCCGAGAGGACGGGCCAGGCGGGCGAGTCCACCCGGCTATAATAGTCATGACGGTCATTATTCATTGAGCCTCGTCCAGAGAGGCCCGTACAGGTGGCAGACAACATCACCGACGATTCCTCGTCTTCTTGCCCGCCGTCGCCGTATCCTCTTCCTCTTCGTCCTGTCCCTTCTTGAGGTCCTCGGTGAGGCCCCATTCCTCCCTGTCATACCAGTCCTCGCCGTCAGACATGTCCCGGTTGCGGCCACAGTGCGCTTCAGCCTTGGCCCAGTGCAGCACCTCGTTCCGTAACCGCTCCGCCTTGAGCAGGCCGTGGTGCAGCTTTCTCGTCCCTCGACAGACCTCCTCTTGCTTCTGCACGTAGAGTGCGAGCAGTCTTCTCATGTCCTCGGCTTCGTGTTCCGGGAGGCCGAGGTCTCGGTCCGCTTTGGCACCCGCCGGTGTGAGGAACATGGGATGGATAAACGCCGGCTCTAGGCCTTCCGGAGTACCGGATGGAGCCCTGTCGCCCGTCGTTTCTGGCTCGGGCCGACGCTCCGTCGTTGCTTCGCCATCCCTCTTCGCCACATCTCCCGAGCCGTCTTCGACCTGCCCCCTTCCCGGCTTCTCTTTCGCACCCTGATCCCCGTCCATTGACTTGTTCGCAGCATCGCCGCCACCCTCCGCGCTCCCTGCAGGTGTATCGCCGCCCTTTCTCTCTTGACGCGCGTCGGGGGACTTCTCGCCATCGTGTCCCTTTGCCCCGACTTCTGCGCCAGGTTTTGATTTGCCGTCTTCGTCGTCGGCCGGGCCAACATCCGTCATCGGCACATCTGCATCGCCCTTGACCTCCTCGGACCGTGTTTTGCGCTCCCCAGCAAGGGCCGTTGTGCCGTTCGTTCCGCCCACTTGTTCGCTTCGGGTGTCGCCGTTCCATGTTCCCGGCGACGATGTGTCAGCGCCACTTGCCTTTGCCAAACTCAGGAGGTGACAAGCGACATGGTCGTCGGAGAACATATCGATGTCGTTCGGCCCGACCATCAGCTCGCACGGCATCCAATTGCCGTCACCGCACAGGGCGGTCCACAGACGCCTGACCTGCCACAAGGATTTGTTTTCATTGCGCATCATGTCGCAGCTCTGCGAGACTAAATCTGTGAGGGTCTTGGAGACGAACGGCTTCGAGAGGGTCGAGTGGGTAGGGAGGTCGGTCGAGGCGGTCAACGGGGCCAGGATATCTATCTCAGGTCAGCTTCGTGGTCGGGGACTGCTGGGGGGGAGGGGGCCTCGACGTACGTTCCAGGCGGACGTGAGCGTACGGATTGAGTTCCGCAGCTGCGAGCTCGGCCTCTTCGATACGGTCGACGTCGTCATCGCTGTCGATTTCGTAGCCTTCGTCGTCAACCAACGGCGGGTTGCGGTGGAGCATGGGCCTGCGTACACCGGCGAAGTCGATAGCCTAGGGGATGGGTTAGCCGACAGATTGAACAGGCCGCGCCTGGGCCAGCGAGATGCAGAGCCATACCTCTTTGTATGCGCTTGGCCCTTGCACCGGCACCAATTGACCTTTGCGCGCGAACCTCGCTCGCTTCTTCATCTTGTTGCCGCGATTTCCGTGATGTTCGATCTCGGAATCCGAGTCGGAATCTGCAGGCACGGTTGCCGTCAGTGTTGATCCACGGGAAAGATTTCCACTAGATAGCTTACCGTAGGCCTTTCTCTTGAACGCCTTCTTCATGCCGGCTATTGTCTCGGCGAACAGGACCTGTTGTGACGCCATGGTGGGCAGAGCCAACTGCTGGCGATGGATGCGGAGCGCTCGTGGTCGACGAGCGGCCCCTCGCGACGACGGGGAGGCACGGTGGCAGCCCTTCGATAGAAAATGCGCTGAAATGGAGCTTTTCTGAAGACGGGGGCTTCGGTGCGTCCACGTCCGCGTCGTGCCACGAATGATGTAGTGCGCGGTGCGTCGGAGGGAACAAATTTGCTCTGCGAGAGAGCGAGGAGAAAGTGCTGACCAGCGAGCGAGGAGGCTGCCCGCGATCCCTCCCCTGCTGATGACAGCTCATCCACCAATTAGCGGCCGAGGCACGGCGCTTATTTTCGCCGAGTCCGGTTTGGCTATCTCACCGAAGATTAAGCGATGGCCCTACGTCACAGCAGACTCTGGGGTAGGATAACAACAAGGTGTGTGGGAATAATACGAAGTACGAACTAAGACCAATGTGGATAATTTAATATACTGTTGATGGAGATTCACTCTTCATGCTTCATCGAGTGATCCCTGATGCACACACATCTCCCATCCACTGCAAATAGCTTTACACACTCCTACTTATCATGGCCCGTATAAATCGCTAACCTACTTCGTTCCTATTAGATGCGTTGCCCCAATCCTAAGTCGAGAAAGTCAAGCAACTCAGAGCACGCCCCCCTTCATCCTTGCATCCAAGCACCGTTATCCAAGACTATGCCTACCCATGCTGCAGATACATCCAATCTGCGCTTGTCCAGCGCTTGCTCAATCCTCCCCATCCGGATTCTAGGGGGCGTGGATCCAAAAGATTGAAACGAATTACGTCCAACATCCCTAAATCTCAGTCAACCCATCCCAGTAACATAACATGTACACCCCCCGACGTCAATTCTGGCAGCTGCGCTTGCAAGTCAGCATTTCAGTCTGCTATTATGCACACGATCTGGACTCACATGTCGGGGGAGTTTGTAATCTCGTCAAACACCTGAAGGAGCTCGAAGCCCATCGCCAAAAGCGACTCGCTCGCATCGTCGACAACCTGGCCATGTGAGCGCCCGTTCTGGAAGATCGAGTTGATGTAAACTTACCCAGCTGAGTAAAGCTCGTGGGGCTTTGTGGCTCTTGCATTGCCGTACACCCATGAGCGCCAGCCCCTGCAGCACGAGAGTCGATTGCGGAGTAGATGGCACAATGGGTGCAATTATGCCACCAACATCCTCCGCGTGACACAGCAGCGAAGGTATATACGTGATGAGGGCGCTGTTTTGGCGAGATATGATGACGGTGCCAATCAAGTTTCCTACCGGGTCCTTGGCCCGCACGATGCCACAGGATTTATTCTCCGCGAGCGCGTATTTGTACAGCTCGAGGACTTCCGGGTTGGCGTTTCCCCGCACATGGTGAAGCACGCTATCGGCGTTTTCAAGGCCATGTATCAGGTCGAAGCTGATGCTTGCCCTTTGGATGCTCTGCAGCAGCCCCTCTGGGACCGCCCAGTTACCCAGATCCTTGATGACCATGTTGGTCAGTTTCCTGGGGAACTGCGTATCCCAGCCGCTGTTACTGAACCAATCGCTGACCGTGCTCAGTTCGAGGTTCGATGGGATACCGAGGAACACGCCGGGGAACGTCAGGCCGATCTGAACCCTCTTGATGCCCCTTTGCTGGCCAAGGCTCTTCAACGCTCGCCGATGCAGCGAGCGCCCGATGGACACATGCCGCTTGCCCGGGTCGACGAATATGGCACCGAGAATGCCCACACCACCTGTAAAGTATGTTGCAGCGAACCCATAAAGCGCTTGCGTGCTGCTGTTCCGCACCACGAAGTGGGATTCCTGGATGTTTGGATTGTTTAGCGTAAAGGAAGCAGCGCTGGTTGTCTTGAGGAACTCGAGATCTGGGGCAGTTGCTCGATGGACAGCCATAAGCAGGTCGTTGAGCGCTTTGGCATCTCGCGACCGGTCGTATTCTTCCACCAGCCAGTGCTGCCTCGACTTGAGCACCTTCTTGCTCTTGCGGAGCGTTCCCGGCATACTCCCTCTGGGGGGGTCAATCTCGCCTACCAGCACCCGCACCAGCGCAGACATGGCACTCTCGGTAAAATCAAAGGTGCAGATATAAGTCCCAATAGACTTGTCCATGGCGAAGTCATAGGGCGAGCTCACAGCAACCACAATCAGCTCCTTCTTGTTTCCCCGGCTCCGGTGCATGGAGCACATCATGTCTACGTGTTTCGTGAAGCCCGCTTGGTAGAGATTTCGATTGGCGTCTGCTGTGACAATGATGATGCATGACGCTCTGTTGATGAGATTCTCGTGGACTGTGTGGCATTAGCATCCCTGCTTCGCTGAACGCAGCTTCAAATTGGACTGGACGCAGTCTCACCTGGCCTGACACCATTGGCGGTGTAGCTGGTGTGGAGTAGCTTCTCGTTGCGATACCGGGCAAGATTCTTGCCAAACTCGCGAAATGCCCCCTCGCCGCTCATAATGGTACCCCTATCCCGGCCACGATGTACCCACATTTCATGGTTCATAGGGGTAGCTGAGTGGTTGTTCTTTGCCGCGAGCAAGCTCTTGGTCATGAGAGAGGCCGGGAGAGGCTTGATCAGGGGAGTCAGCAACAACAACTCCTCGCCAGGGTGCATAGATCCGGAAAGAGGCAACAGCTTCTCCTTGTCTCGCATGACCGTAATGGAATCGTCGTAGGCTCTCCGGGATAAAGTAAGATGGGAAGCGTGAAGCTGGGAGAGGAGGGAGACGCCAGGTGGATTGAGTGCCTTTGACCACGAGGTGCAGGTTGCCTTGAGCTTCAAGACGCGCCTCACGGAGGTCAATATCCTCTCCTTGGTCACAATGCCGTTTTCATATCCCAGCTTGAGACCCATTATGGCCTCGAGCTGGACGTCGTATGCACGGCAGAGAAGGACGAGATCACAGCCCGCTTCCACAGCCATGACGACGCCGTTCTGAACGCCCATATCATGGCTAAGAGCTTCCATCTCCAAGCATTCGGAGATGGCAACGCCCTTGAAACCTAGCTCATTCCGAAGCAAGTCATCGACGACTTGGTCCGAAAGACAAGCATGGCCGACGTTCATGGAAGGATTTGAGATGCCACAGCCGCCCACGAGCATGGCGTCCAGCTGCCCGGAAGCAACCGCATTTCGAAACGGCACCAGCGCACTGAGACTCAGCTCCTCCAATGTCTGGGTGATGATGGGGACATCGAGATTCGATCCGAGGAAGTCGAGGTTTCCGTAAGAGGGGAAATGCTTTCCACAGGACGCCATTCCCGCATCACGGATGCCTCTCAATGCGGCGAGTCCGTATTGGGAAACCTCCTGAGGATCGTCTCCTATGGCTCGGACTCCAAGGGGTTGATACCGGGCATTGTTGAGCACATCCAAGACCGGGCCGAGCATCAGGTTGACTCCACAGGCCGATATCTCGGTGGCAGTAGCCTTGGTTATCTCATACGCGAGTTCAGCACGGCCGGTGGCCGCAACGCCCATGGCGCTCGGAAACTGGCAGACATAGTCCTCGTCGAAGAGGCTGTTGACGCCTCCATTCTCTTGATCCAGCGCAATGAGCAAGGGTTGCGGGTGGCCAGCGCTCTTGGCAATGGTCTGGAGTTCCTGGACGAGCCTGGCAGTTTGCTGGGCAGCTAGACACGAATATTAGCAACGCTTACACCGACAAATGGCATCTGAGAGTAAGACCGGGTCTGCGAAACACGTAGAGAAGTAGCCGCCGAAAGAAGAGGCTACTGACACTTGAGGTTCTTGGCCGTCAGGATGATGGAGCCGAGGTGGTGGTCTTCGATGAGGCTCTTGATCTGTGGCGTCACCTGGGTTCCATCCCAGCCCATGATCAGGGTCTGCCCAATCGCCCTGGACAACGAGTTCAAGTCAGCCCTGTAGCCCGGGACGAAAGCAAACGGGAGGATGCAGCAACTGCACGTAGCCGCGGGCATGGGATGAACTGCGCGTACCAGTCGACGTCCTGCCATAGTGGGTCAAGGTCGCCATTCTCCGTGTTCGAGTTGGAGTTGGCTTTGGCGTTGGTGGTTGCCATGGTAGATGGACTGGACAGGGACGGCAGACGGTCACAGGCCGGCGCGCATAGTGCCCGTTTGGCTCAGCACTGCCGAAGCTGCTGGTCGAATGCTATCTGTTACCCTGGCAGTCGGCTTTCGGATCTGAGGAATGGTCTCTCGGCTTGAGGGGACTTGAGAACGAGCCGGCTGAACCTCGGGTATGCGCCAGGCACGGTCGGGCCCACCTATAGGAATTTGTACGAGAGGCGGTTCAATTTCTTTAGCGTACGAAGTATGAATTACGACAAATCAATTCAAGCTACATACGGGCAAACTTGTTCCACATACGAGTTATATGAAGCTCGTGGTTGATATGTGTAGTCGCTTTTGAGAAGGAATTTTGTTCTCTATTGTAGTACACATATGCGAAGTACTCGTACTTTGTACGAAGTACGAGTAATAACCTGGGAAAACAGTCAGCCGGCAGACCCACTTATAACTCGTTGATTGCCAATCATAATTAAGCTATGGACTACTCCGTACTTCGTACTTCGTAGCTTACTCGTACTCGACAGGCTATAACGGCTGCTGGGCTAAACCTAAGAGCTACAATTGTACTTTACCGGGTTGGGGACGGGCTGATAACCCTACAATGGTGGTAGCAATCATGGCATTTGGCATCTTATCTATCCCAGCAGATGCTGATGCAGAGACTTTCAGCAAGGCAAGGATCACATTCAACGACCAGCGACGGACACATCGCTTGAGAGGTACGGAGTACAGTGTTTGGGAAGGTGCCGTAGTACCTATTACTAGGGCGAACACCCGCAGCGCTCCAGCGTCAGCCGGGCCCCCTCACGTGGCCAACCCTTCCTGTAATGCACCGATGGGAGGGGAGCTATTACCGTACTTGGTACTTCGTACAGTGTCGAAGCATTCTGAGGCGGCAGGCGGCAAGCGTGGGGGCCTTGTTGACAGGGAAGGTGGATTCGCCGCAGCCGAGTCAACGTTACATGGGGGTCACCAGTGACCTTGTTGCCAGCATGCGACAGGGCGACACCCAGCGATTCAGCGCCCACACAGGTCGTTGCAGTGGTCGTGGGCAGCAGCTCTCCACTGGCCCCGGGCCTCTCCAACGCAGCTCCACCCACCAGGCAGCCCACTGTGGGCCGAGGCATGGCACCGTGACAGTGACGATGGCAAGGCAAGGCATTCTCGCCTGTTTGCTACCATCGACTCCTGCCGCACCACTGGGGCGTCTTGTTGCGTGCCCGGCGTGTACCGGTGTCCAACAAGGTGGAATACCTTAGCCAGTAGTAGTATCAGCTGCCGCAGGTAAATTCGCTGCCGCTTGTTTAGGCCCGGGGCCTACTCAATCCTCCATCGGACCTGCGGCTCTCTTACATGATAATCCGCCCTCGCCGTCTCTCCCCCTTCTCTCTCTCGACCTGATCCCCCCTCAACCTCATCCTCCAGGCGATACCGAAGTCCTCTATCTAAGCATGCCCATTGCGCTCTCCCCCCCGACGCGGCCGCGGAATGGTCTGACCAAGTTCACCAACTGCCGCCTGGTCAAGGGCGACCGGCTCGTCCACGAGGACCTCTGGGTCAGCTCGCTGACGGGCAAGATCATCCACAGCCAGGCCACCTTTTATGACGACCTGAACCTGCCTGATGCGACCATTGACCTCGGCGGGCGTATCATCGCGCCAGGCATGATTGACTGCCAGCTCAACGGTGCCTTTGGCTTCAACTTTTCGACCCTGCTCGACGACATGTCTCAGTACGGCAAGCACCTGAAGGAGGTCAACCGGTTACTGGTCCAGACGGGCGTCACGTCGTACCTTCCTACAATCACCAGCCAACGGCCAGAGTTATATCAAAAGGTATGTTGACCAGCGATGACGGGGTGTTGTTGGCGGTGGGGCGACGGCAAAGCACACCACCAGCGCTGACATGGCGGCTTAATGCAGGCGCTTCCGTATCTCGGACCTTCCGGGAGCTGGCGGATTGCCGACAACGGGGCCGAGTCGCTGGGCGCTCACTGCGAGGGCCCGTTCCTGAATCCGACCAAGAACGGAGTGCACAACGTCGACGTCCTGATCGAAGCCGAGTCCTTTTCGGACATCGAGGCGTGCTATGGCGCGTGGAACCTCCGCCCCAAGTCGTCAAGCGAGGAAATGCCGGTCAAGATGGTCACGGCGGCGCCGGAATGCGGGCAGATGATGAAGCTGATCCCCGAGTTCACGTCGCGCGGCATCATCTACTCGGTCGGCCACTCGGAGGCGACGTACGAGGAGGCGTCGGCGGCCGTCGGCCAGGGCGCGACCATGATCACACATCTCTTCAACGCGATGCGACCGCTGCACCACCGCAACCCGGGCATCTTCGGCGTGCTGGGCCACGCCGAGAGCCTGCCTCGGCCGTACTTTGGCATCATCGCGGACGGCATTCACCTGCACCCCACGACCATCAAGATCGCCTTCAACGCGCACCCGGAAGGCTTCATCTTGGTCACTGACGCCATGCACCTGGTCGGCCTGCCGGACGGGGCGTATCCCTGGACCAACGGCGAGCAGACGTGCAACATCGTCAAGAAGGGATCCAAGCTGCTGCTCGAGAACTCGGACACGATTGCTGGCAGGTGAGCAGCCCTGCCGATCTGCTGTGGCCAGTCGCCGCCGGGCCAGAGCCCAGAGACTGACAAGTGCCTGCAGCTCCATCACGCTCCTCGAGTGCGTCAATAACTTCCTGCAGTGGTCTGGAACCGGCATCCCGCAGGCCCTCAAGGCCGTGACCGCCACGCCGGCAGCCATGCTGGGCCTCGAGGGCGTCAAGGGCACGCTGGATGCCGGGGCCGACGCGGACCTCGTCATCTTCTCCGAGGAGACGCAGGGCAGCACCGGCAACAGCCAGCTGGTGCTGGACGAGGTGTGGAAGTTTGGGAAGCGGCTGCACCGCGCGAGCAGGGGAGGGGCGATGACTTCTACTCGTAGGTTCTAGCTCATTGCGCTAGACCGATTGGCGTATTCATAGCCGTTTGGACGAGAACATGGCGGACACCTAGGCAGAACAGGATTTACGGCGTATACCTGAGAGCGCAAGCGCACCAGACAGAATGACTGGAGTTCAATCAATAGATAGGCGTTTTGGACACTGTGGGGGGGGCGACATGGCGCCACGCTAAAGACATTTTGACTACTCCGTACGGAGTAATACCCTTGGGCTTCTTTCATGCTTTCTTGGTGAGACAACGATGCGATGCGGGGGAGATTGATGATTCAGAGGCTATAATAAACCGCAAGCGCTTCCGCCTCTAGACGGATCAGGCGACTCCGGCGAGAATCGTGGGGGAGAACCCATCGGAACTGCGACCCTACCGTGCGAACGGCGGCGATCGCCGACTTGTCTCGCGGCGCTGGCGACCGCCAGCGCTCCACCAACCATCTATCCGACTTAGCCAATTACACCGCGAGTTAGGCCGGGCCATCGGCATAACGCGGCCAGCAGACCGCATGCTGGCTTAGCCGTCCTGTTCTCCGCAGCGCTGTGCCTGCTGCGACCGCCTCCAGTCTCGTTCACCGTCCTTCGCCAGCGCCGTCTGTCGCTCGTCGGCTCGCCGCTCTGGCCTTGTCTCATCCAGCTCGACCCCCCAGCGACGGCCCTGCGGCTGAATCCCAGACCAAACCCCCGTCGCCGTGCCGATACGACCCTCACGTGCGGTGCTGACGGCGGGCGGACAATGCCATGGCTACGTTCAACTCCCTGCCGGCCATGTCAGCCGCTGCGGCCAGTGACACCATGGGCATGAACAACGGCGCCGGCCAGCCCATGACGATGGAGCTCTTTGACCAAGAGCTGAATTTCGACGAGGCGCTGCTGTGAGTACCCCTCGTCGTCGGCCCGTCCGGTTGCTTTGGGGGGGGAAATACGTCTGACAATGCCCTCCCGCGCAGTGACGGCAGCGGCCTCGCACCCCTCCCCTTCACCCCCACCTACGACTTTGACAACTTTGCGACGACATTCGAAGATCCCTTTTCCTGCTCCGCGCGGGCCTTTGAACCCACGCCAAACCCAGAGGCCCTCACCGAAGAGTCGTCTCCCCAGGAGCTGGACAACAAGCTGCTCGGCTTCTCTGAGCCCATCCGGAGCTTGAACGTGGTGGATGACGCCGGAAATATTGCCGACATACACATTACCGCCGAGCTGTACGGCATGTTCTTCGTCGCCGAAGACGTCTTTGGCGGAGAGAACACGGGCCGGCCACTCGAGCTGACGTGCTATCGCCGCAACCTCTGGCAGTGCTCCGGCCAAATAATGCTGCCCCGAGCGGCATCGCATGTAGTCGACGAACAGGGCCGGCAGTTCCCCATCTTTGAACTGTCGGCGTCCATCACGGCGGTAGAGTCCATCGAGGGCAAGACGACGGAAATCATTTCGATCCCGTGGAAGAGCTCAAACCCGCAGCAAGCAAGCGAGGACAACAAAGTGGCCTCCGCCCCTCCTCAAATCTCCCTGGACCTCGGCACTGGTCAAGAGCTGGACGCTACTCGAGTGTCTCTGCCAGTCTCGTGGAAGCGGCTGCAGTTCAAGCATGCGACTGCCAATAACGGCCGGAGGAAGGGGCTGCAGCAGCATTACGTGGTGCAGATCAACCTGCTTGGAAAGTTGAAATCCGGCGACGTGGTCAAAATCGCCGAGATCCAGTCGGGGCCGGTCATCGTCCGGGGCCGGAGTCCGCGCAACTTCGATAGCCGGAGAGATGTCCCCCTGACCGGGGAGAAGAGGGTGGAGCGGAAGAACACCGCGAGCTCGGATAGCGCGTCCGTCAAGATGGAGCGCGAGAACCTGCAAGCCACCATGCAAAGATATCAGTCCATAGGCGGCGCCTCGGTATGTCAAGTTATCTGGCTCTGGATTGATGTGCAGCTAACTTTTGCAGACTCCTGTCGATTGGGTAAACGCCCAGCCGGTACCACAGCCGAGCCAGAGTCCTCGTCCAGCCAAAAGGATGGTCATGTCACCCACCATCGCGAGACCGCCGGTTCCTCACTGGTCGGCGGATCTCAACGCAAACGCGAAAGCCGCACCAGGCCAGTCTCACCAGGGCTCCATGAGCCGACAGAACGCGGCGGTGCCCATCAGTCTCTCGCTGTCAGAGGACGAGAAGAGCCCCAACCGGTCGAGCTCTGAGCTACAAAGCCCCCAGCTTAGCAAAGCCGTCACAGTGGCTGGGCCAAACGCCAGCAACAGCCCCGCCGATGACCCCGATCCTCTGTACGAGTACTTTCCTCTCACGGTTGACGACTGGTATGCTCCCAAACGCCCTCGGCTTTCCAACGCCACGGTCGCTAACACTTGTCAGGATGCCACCGGTCGACGCTGTGTACAGACCGCATGTTGTTCATCATACCATTGTGCCGCCTGAAATTAAGGCTCAGCAGATCCAGAGTAAGACGAAGCGGTACTTTGCGGCCGAGTGACGTCTCGCGAAGCGCTGGACGATGCTTGCTATCGCGGCCCCCTTGCGAGCATTCCGTGCGATGTGCTCCTACGTCACTAGCCTGGATAGCCGTACTGTACCATATCGCACCATGTTGGCCATTTCTGCCGAGTCCTATGTCGGACTAGCTGTTGGGGCCATGACACGGCCTGGCAGAGCACTGCCAGGGGCGTGCCTTATTATACACAGGGAAACACCCGGGCACATATATATTTTTATTGTTTTATTCCTTTCTGGCTGACGGTTTTGGAAAAAGGAAGGTATAAAACAGGATCATTCGCTCAAATACTACGCTTCTTCTGCTGCATCACGAGCGTCCATGTCAGCGCACATGGACGAGGTGTTCACCCCTACACAGGGACTGCAGAAATTGCAAACAAGCCATAGTGGTGTTGAAGCACCACGGGCTTCATCGTTGATGAGTTGGCGATGCACTTAGGCTGCGCGTTGTCGAGTCGACGTCGAGGGACAATAGATGCGCGGGATCCCGCGCATTTAAGGCGCACCTTATGTAAGCATCTCTTGCCAACAGGAGGCCATATAGGTGGGCGGGATCCCGCTTATATTAGGTAATCATCTCTCTGTCGGCGGTCACCGCGAAATATATATGCCACCAAGTCTACTCCGTATATAGCTTCTTCAACGTACTCGTAATAGCCCAGCATAGCCCGCGCCTAATATATAATGTTGAGATTAGTCAGTCCAGCCGCACCCGGAACCACGGTCGGCCCTTCGGGTCGACCCCTTTTCCTCTTGCGTGTGCCGTACTTCGTAGCACAGCTAGATCAAGATCATCGATGTAAGGAATAGAGTGACTGAGCACCTCTAGTCAGGTATCAAAGACGACGAGGGAGAAGGCGTCGTATTCAGTTAAATCTATCCTCTCTAATACCCTTGTGAAAAGGAGGGTAATCAGAAGGAAGAGACTGAAGCAGAGAGAGAAGAAGTCCTCTACTAAGGTCAGTCTCTAAGTGCCCTTTTTATACCTGAGGGGTATTTAGGCTGATTAAGGTATATGACAGGTTGGTGACATCCGGGTGACTCGCCGGTGATGCCATACCGGTACGCCGGCGATCCCGTAATCCACTTGTCCCCATGCCGTATGACGTGTAAATGCCGTTCTCCCCGATTTATCCTAATGACAATTGAATGACGTCCTTGCGTCTTCCTTAGGGTCTCGGTCGGGTGTTCTTACTCATTCATGTCTCTGGTACGAGTCACCTCTTATTCGCCGGTCTCTCT
>NRSZ01000882.1:13512-36328 GCA_002901185.1 Tolypocladium capitatum
AGCAGGCCGAGTACGCTGCTCGCGTGTGGGAGTTGTATAACGAGGGATGGCCGATGTACTGGAGAGAGCTGTTGGAGGATCTTCAGCGGCAGCTTGACGAGCGTCCACCCCGCACGTCGTTCAGCGTGACGGGCTTTGATGGCGAGCGTCGAAGCGTGCCCCGGAAACAATTCGAGCACGAGGGCGAGACCTGGTGCGACATGAGCCCCCATCGACGCAATTCGAGTTCATCTGACGGTTGTTAGGAAGTCAGCCATGCTCTTCAAGACCATCCAGGGGCTCGTGGAACCGACGCCGTTCTGGGCCCACCGTTTGGAGGATGGTATCTTCCCGGTCACCATCTCCGGTGTGATGCAGGAAGACGACGGTAGCACCCGAAACCAAGGCATCACCACGCAAGAGGTGACCTCTGCATGGGAAGAGTACATCGAGGAGTTTGCTCACAGCGAGACGTGGCGGCAGCTGGAGGAGACGCTCAGCAAGGCCACCTTCCCGCGCCGCATCGACAAGATTGTCGGGTTCGGACTCGGCGAGATGACCTCGATCGAGGGGCCGTGCGGTATACCCGAAGAAGGGCGGGGGCGAACCTGCATGCAGCACGCGCTGGTGCTGTCGCTGGCAAGGCTGCTGGAGGAGAAGACGGGCGTCAAGGTCATGTGCCACGTTCAGGACCCGGGGTATACGAGCCGCTGCAAGGAAGCGCTCGCGGCCAAGGGCATCAAGGTTGCCGAGCCGGAGACGGGGTTTCTGGCCGTGGACGAAGCGACACTGGTGTTTAGCATGAACCCGAACGTGCCTGTCAGGCAGATTATCGCGGACCTGGCGCGTCCGGCGGCCATGATTTGGCGTCCCGTCAAGGAGGAGGAGAAACGGGAGTGGAGGAGGGATTCAAACGGCACTTGGATAAGGTACGCTCACCCCCTAATCTCTCCTGTTGCTGTTAGTATTGGGGACGAACGATTGTGAGTTGACTGATGCATAGCCCACACTCGACGGACCCGGACTCGCCTCGACTGCTGGAGATGGTCAAGGGGTACACTCAACTGCCATTTCCGCAGGACTGGACGTACTTTGGGGAGCTGGCGGTTTATGTGCGAAAGGGCGGCAATGAAAAGTAATGGATGGCGGGTTTGCTGGTGGGCGGACGGTGTGCGGCGTCGTCGTCGAGGGACGTGGTGGCTACGTTTATTGACGACCATCTAGCTGTCCACGCAGCCGTCCTCGCCCTCGACTAACAAGCACATCTCGGAAGACGACACCATCTCAAGGACCGCGATCGTGGGAACCGTCGTCGCATCTGCGAGTACTCGGTCGATCCTCGTTTCACAGACCCCGGCACACGGAGATGGGATCATAGGTAGCATCCGTGCCGGGGTCCACTTAATAGAGCAGGTGCTGGTCGCTACGATGTCCTCGTTTAATACGTTCGCTTACGAGCAGGGACGACGGATGCACCGCCTATGTGGATATGGCGGTGGGACGACAATGCTAGAAGTGCTCTAAATATAGTCTTTGCGAGAAGACGGTATGTAGTCTCAACCGCCCGGGAGAGGACACGGGTCGTTGCCGGCAAGGACATGTGGCAACGGAACCAGGCGGCAGACCCGCGCCAAGGATGACCCCGAGACGGGTTGCAGGGATATACTTGTCGAACCAGCCAGCCTCTGTCCAGCTTGAGCATGTTTTCTTGTTCTCGGCCAGCCCCGGCTCACGGCCGTCAGACCCAGAGCAGGGCTTGAACTGGAAGGAAATGTCAGCATCGCCTTTCAGGAGGTCGGCCAACTCGTCGAGTATAAGTGCCGACGGATATGTGCTCCTCTATTTCCCCGCGTTAACAACTATAACCGCGTCCAGTCACGATGGCCGTTTTCTACGTGGCTGCAGTTCGAAACGAATGTAACTTTGATTTGCCCGTTTTTGGGGCGTACCTTTGCAGCCAACCCGATTGGTATCTACGTATTCATATAGCCCTCAAGCCAAGGTGTCTAAGCGCATGAATGAAAGCAAAAGGACAGCAAGACAAAATCAAACGACAAAGGAAAGCCCACTCCTCATCCTCCCCGGGATTCATTATTGCCGACGGCCCCTTTCCCTTAGGCACTGATGGCGTTGTGATGGCGGGCGGCCTGCTGCTCCATGTTGGGCGTCAGCCGCCTGCTGAGGTTCGGCTCGGGTATGCGCGAGGCCATGCGGTCCGGGATAAGCTCGGGCGAGACGGACCGGACGGGGTACTCGGTGGCCGGGGTGGCCCGGAGCAGCCGGGAGGTGGTGGGCTGCGGGGCGAGGATGGTGGGAGAGGCGACCTCATCTACCGTCGTCTTGGGGATGGGGCCGTTGCCGGTGCGGACCTTGGAGGGCAGGATCTGCTCGAAACCGGCCTCGCGGGCGACTTTTTCGATGCTCTTGAAGTACTGCGCGGCAGGGTTAGCCGCCGGACCGGGACGGCGTATAAGTCGTGCAAGTGGGAGCGGGGAAAGCTTACCTTGACCGTCTTGACTTGGAGCTCGAGCGTGGCGTCCTCGTCGGCGACAATCATGGGGTGAGGATGTAGCTGAAGGCTCGACAGGGTCCACATATGGTTGACGCCCTGCTCGATGCAGCGCTGCAGGGCGAGGGCCTTGCGCTGGCCCAGGATGATGACGACGACCTCGCGGGCCTCGAGGACGGTCTGGACGCCGACGGTGAGGGCCATGCGAGGCACCTTGTCGACGTCGCCGTCGAAGAAGCGCGAGTTGGCGAGGATGGTGTCGTAGGCGAGGGTCTTGACGCGGGTGCGGCTGGCGAGGCTGGAGCCGGGCTCGTTGAAGGCGATGTGGCCGTCCTCGCCGATGCCGGCGAGGAAGAGGTCGATGCCGCCGTGGCGCTTGATGGCGTCCTCGTAGGCGACGCACTCGGCCTCGAGGCTGGGGGCGTTTCCGTTGAGGATGTGGACGTTGGAGGGGTGGATGTTGACGTGGGAAAAGAAGTGCTTCCACATGAAGGAGTGGTACGACTCGGGGTGGTCGCGGGGGATGCCGACGTACTCGTCCATGTTGAAGGTGACGACATTCTCAAACGAGATCTGGGCAACACGTCAGAAGGCGGAGGGCGAGGAGGGGAGAGAGGCCGGATACCCACCTCGCCGGCCTTGTACTTTTGCACGAGGATCTTGTACACGCCCTGGGGGCTGGAGCCCGTGGGCAGGCCCAGGACAAAGGGGTTCTCGGCAGTCGGGTTGAAGGCCTTGATGCGGTCGACGACGTAGTCGGCAACGTAGGCGCTCGCCGCGTTGGCGTCGTCGCGAATGATCAAACGCATGGCGGTGGCCGTCGACGGAAGAGGCCCAGGGCGAGAGAGGAGTGCGTGATGTTGCAGGGGGCCAGGGCGCAAGGCGACGGGAGGTGCGGAAGGGATGTTTGCAGGAGGCGGACGGGGAGGCGGAAGGGGAGGCAGACGGGGAACAGGCAGGAGTCCAGCAGCAAAGACGCCGTCTCTTCTACGAATAAGCTATGTAGACGGGAAAGGGTGGTTGGGCTCGGGGAAGAGGTCAAGGTGGGTTGAGAGCTTGGAGCTCGGAGCTTCACCTCGGGGCAGCAGGTGGGGCGGAGGTGCAGCGGTGATGCTACGAGGAGCGCTACACTGACGGGGGTGCCGCGTCGGTGGGATGGAGGTTGCCGTGGGCGGCGCGCGCACTGTACAGCTGCACAGGGCACCGGGCACCGAGCAGACGGCACGACGGATCGCGGATGCGAGGCGAGGCGGCGTCGACGAGATGGAACGTCACCGCATGTGCTGGAGCCAGGTGCTGGAGCCAGGCGCTGGAGCCAGGCGGGCGGCTGCTCCACCGGAGGGCCGGGGCTCCACCGAGAATCACCGCGTCAGGGCCGGCCCAAACGTTGCCCCCGGGAGGGCTCGAGGCGCCGTGGCTCGCACGCGCCGGGCTCGCAGGCGCGCGGCAGGAGAGCAGACGTCGCGCTGGCGGGTGGTGCGTCGAGCACGCCGGCCTGCGCAGTCGGGACGAGCCCAACACCGCCGCGCCGTGGCCGGAGCCACCACGGACACTGGCCGCCGCGCTCACGGCGAGGCCGCCCGCTGGAGACGCCGCCCGCTGGAGACGCCGCCTGCTGGAGACGCTGCCTGCTGGAGACGCTGCATCGCCGACTGCCCCCTCACCGACTGCCCCCCACGTTGCACGGCGTGCGGCTCGGTAGCACGACACCGGTGTATTACTATCTACAACTAGTTGTATCGGTGTCGTAACTGCGGAGTACATATACAGGAATAACTGCGCTATATATGTTGGCAGACGCGTCAACGGGGACTCGAGAATTGCCTGTTTAGAAATAGTCAAGCTGCAGCGGCAAAACACTAGCCCGTTATCGTAGGTGTCGCATTACTCATAGGCTCGGGTAAGCCATCGGGTACTTGTTGTAGCACGGCTGCGCACTAATCGGAGCAAAAATCCATGGTCGGCTAACAGTCGGATCAAGGGCTGGGGCGTGTGAGTGCCGTCTGTCCTCCCTTGCGCGCGTTCGCGACTGCGCAGCATCACCATCGCGGCCGGCATCCGAACGCACGATCAATGACGGAGCACTCCGTATCTGGACATGGCTCGGGGCACTGCGACCGCCAGGCCGCGCAGGCATCGTCGCGCGCATTCAGCCTTTGAGCCCGGCGTCGGCGGCGACGCGGCCATCCACGACAACGTCGACCGAGGCGCTGTCGTCGAGTTCCACGTTCCCCGTCCATGGTCTTGTCGCAGGCCGTCTGCCTTGGCCCGTCTCCCGCCTGCCGTCGTCTCGTTCCCGTCCTGGACGCCCCATGCCGCCGCCGTCAGACGAGTCTAACCGCATTATCCCATCCCTCCTGCGGCGCCACCACGCCACGATCCATCGCCAGATCGCAACGTTACAGCCGTGTGCGACGGTAGGGTCGGAGCAGTTCCTGGCACTAACGCTCGCGCACCTGCTTCGCTGCCATCCCGAAACATCCATGGCGCGCTGCCGCCCCGTAACCAACATCGACTCCCCCCCTGCGGCCTGCCATCACGCGGGCCGCCCGTTTCGCTGGCGCTGTGGCTTCGTCGTCGCCTCCCCTCGCCTACGAGCAGCTCTCGGCCAGGCTCGGCCATTGCGCCTCAGGGCAGGTTTCATCAATCAATACCCGCCTGGCGCCTGTCTGGCTTGGCGCCCGATCCACGTCTTCAAGGTGCCTGTCGATCGACCCGTCGTTCCGGATCCGCCACGCGCAGAAACAAGCGCCGCCGGCGTCTTCTCTGCCTCTTCCTCGACCGCCCCGTATGTCACCTTGTTACCACTCACTTGTTACCACTCACTTGTTACCACTCACTCCTTCCCATCCCCCGCGGCCTGATCTCGCTCGACGTCCGGTCTAATCTCTCTCGCCCATCACGCAACGCCGCACGTTGGTCCCTCCGGGGTCAGGCCTATGAAGGCAGTCTTTTCAACCACTGCCCCCCCTTCCCTCTCGTTTCCCACCCTCCTCCTTGTTTCCCTTCAGCCGTATGCACTTGCTCGCTTCTGCAATGTCGACCTTTCGGAAAGCCTTCGTCGCGGCTTTCGTCAAGAGCCTGCTCCGCGGCAAGTCCCTGATACAGGCCATCCTGGCCTACTGGATGCCCCCCGCGATCCCTAGCAGCACCAGCTCGGAACCCAAGGGCTCGTCCAAGAGCCTCCACGAGTTCCTCAAGGAGGCCGAGGTCGCCCTGCTCGGCCCCGTCAGCGGAAATGGCCTCGTCGAGCTGTCCGCCGGCTTGAAGACGCAGCTCTTTGAGCGCCTGCAGACGGACCCGGACTGCATGTTGCCCACCTACAGCCACCAACTGCCGACTGGCAGCGAGTGCGGCCAGTATCTGGCCCTGGATGTCGGGGGATCGACGTTGAGGGTCGCCTTGGTGAAGCTGCGTGGGCGGGGGGCCGACGAGGGCGAGCGGAGCGAGATTGTCAGCATGCGCAGCTTCCGTATCGACCAGGCCATCAAGGACCTCGAGGGCATGGCCTTCTTCAACTGGATGGGCCAGAGGATACGGGAGACGCTCTCTACCGGCCTCAACCGTGAACACAGCCTCGGGAAGCCTCTACCCGTAGCCCTGGCGTGGAGCTTCCCCATCGAGTAAGTACCCGCCGCCGCCGCCGTCGGCATCCAACGACTCGCATATCTGACCCCCGCCAACAGGCAAACCTCTTTGGGCGGCGGCAAGATGCAGAAGATGGGCAAGGCCTTTTCGGCGGACCAGGGCCTGCTCGGCCAGGAGTTGGGGCAGATCGTCAAGCAGGCGTGCGAGAACCAGGGCCTGAACGTCGAGCTGAGAGCCATCGTCAACGACTCCATCGCCTGTCTGTTGTCGCGAGCCTACTCCTACACGTCGACCCGCTTCGCCCTCATCCTCGGCACCGGCCTCAACATGGCCGCCTACCTCCCCGTCACGGCCATCGGCAGGTCAAAGTTCGGCATCCGCCCTGATAGATGGTTCAGCCAAGCCAACCATGTTATTGTCAACACGGAACTGAGCATGTTTGGACGCAACGTCCTGCCCATGACGAGATGGGACCACATGCTGACCAAGGGGCACCCTCGCCCGGACTTTCAACCGCTGGAGCAAATGGTCAGTGGCATGTACCTTGGTGAGATTGCTCGACTGGCCCTTCTCGAGGCCATCGAGACTACTGGCATGCTGGGCGGTATCGTCCCGCCATCCCTCGAGGTCCAATACTCGCTGGGCACCGATACCATCTCCATGATTGAATGGTAAGGACTATCCCTGGACACCCGCCACCCCCCTGAACAGACGTGCTGATGTACCTCCAGCGACACCACCCCCGAGCTCGCAGAGGCCATTAGGCTCTTCTCCGAGCGACATCCTTCCTCCCACACACCTACCACGTCCGATCTCCTCGCCATCAAAGCCATCGCGTCATTCGTCTCGGTGCGGTCCAGCGCCCTGGTCGCCTGCTGCGTCTTCACCCTATGGGACTGCCGTCTAGAGGCCGAGCAGGCGTACATCTCTACCCTCCCCCAATCCTCGCCCGAGAGGCAAAGAGCCGAGGCCGATATGAAGCTGGAGAAAACCACGGTTGCGTTCAACGGGAGCGTCATTGAGAACTACCCCGGATATCTGAGCAGCTGCCAGCGATACGTGAATGACTTGGTCGACGGCAAGGGACTGGCCGAGCCCAGGAGCATCAACCTCGTCCCGGCCAAGGAAAGCTCCTTGATGGGAGCCGCTGTTGCATTGGCATGCGTCGAGAGAGATGATTAAGATGGAGCTCAAATTTCTGTGGAAGGGCCTCGAGTAAATGATACCCGGGTCGGTAGATCTTGTTTTCTGGGATCATGGGGTATAAAGCTCGCATACGTTAGAGGCGCAGGGTAGCATCGCGTCACCTGTTCGGGGCGACAGCCTCGTTTGGGATGTTATAAAGTCTTGGGACGCCGTTGACGACCATCATGCTCCGTGACGGGTTGTGTGACTGGCTGCGACGAATGGAGCGTGTATCAATACCCGACAGGTACTTGACGTGGCGCGCTTGGCTGAGACATCTACGAGTGCATCTTAGCGCATCATGTGACCGCCTGCCTAGTTCGCGTTCCCCACAGAGACGCCGTGACAACTTTGGCAACGCGTCTCGCGCACATCACATCGCGGCATCGCCACCTCCTCCCTGTTGCTCGTGCTCTGGTTTCCCGCTCGGCGAGTTCGACCTGCACATTCGACATACGGGTGGTATAAGCGCTCCTGTTGATACATCGGGCAACCGCAACCATGGGAGACGCTGGCGCCGGCATCTTTGGCGAATGCTCCGTCGCCTTCGTGCCGAGCAACTCGCTCACGTCGCGATTGATCAGCGAGGTAAGGATGGTCTTGAGGCCTATGTTTACGCGGCTTGGCTGACTCGACGGCGCAGCTGTCCAGCATCCTCAAGGATAATGGCGCCTCGATATGTGAACCGCGACGCGACGGCTCCATCCCCATCGAAAAAGTCTCGTACATCATCTCCAACACCATCGACTTCCCACAATACGTCGAGTCGCAGGCCATCATGATCCCTGTCGTCACGACACAATGGATCACCGCGTCAGTCTCGCGACGAAGGCTGGCGCAGGTGCGCCCGTTCTCCCCGGATCCCCGCATGATCTTCGCCGAGGTCGTCGTCACCTGCGCCGACCTGCCCGAGATGGACAAGGAGAGCATCATTGGCGCTACGATGGCGCTCGGAGGGCAGGAGTCCAAGGACTCGAATCGGTTCACGACGCACATCTGTGCCCTCTCAATGGACAACACCAAGGTCGCGAATGCCATGGCGAAGAACTTCAAGGGCAAAGTGGTCTTGCCACACTGGCGAGTCTCGGTCTCGATGTGGTGACGGGCTGTTTCTGACAATTCATAGGTTCGATGCCTGCTTCAAGCTCGGCAAGCGAATAGACGAAGGCCCATACCTGCTCCCGGACCCCGAGATCCTGAAGAAGACGCCCGGGGACGAGCTCGAGATCCCGGTCAACGCCAACTTGGATGGCGCCACATCCGTCTGCCCGACCTACCTGCCGTTTCCGTCCGACGCCCATGTCGCCCGGACACCGGCCACCGTGTTTCAAGACCGCCATGTTCTGCTTTCTTCGGACCTGGGCATCACACCGCGCCTCACCAGAGTCATCAGTGACATCATCGACAATGGCGGGGGCAGGGTCGTTGCAGAGGTGGCCGATTGTGACATGTTCATCTGCCAGTACCGCGATGGGCCGCAGTACGTTCAGGCGTCCCGGTCGTGCAAGGAGGTCGGCAGCCTGTCGTGGCTCTACTCTCTCATCGTCCACAACCAGTGGCGCAACCCCTTGCACCGGCTGCTTCACTACCCGGTCCCCAAGAACGGCATCGACGGCTTCAAGGGCCTGCGAATCACCGTGTCCAACTACGGCGGCGAGGCGCGCGTCTACCTGGAGAACCTCATCAAGGCCTGCGGCGCCGAGTTTACGAAGACGATGAAAGCCGACAACACTCATCTCATCACCGCGCGCGACACGAGCGAGAAGTGCAAGGCCGCTCCCGAGTGGGGCGTTGCCGTTGTCAACCATCTCTGGATCGAAGAGAGCTACGCAAAGTGTGAGATCAAGCCGATTAACCTTCACAAATACAACCACTTCCCCCCGCGCACGAATCTCGGCGAGATTATTGGCCAGACATTTTTCGACGAATCCAGGATTAGGGACATCTACTACCCCGGTGGCGAGGAGAGTATGTCGCCGCAGGCTAAGAGGAAGCGCAAGATACTCGAGGCTGCAGAGGACAACGCGTACCACACGGGCCCCGCAGAGGGTGTGGTCATCGGCCGGCCGGAGCAGGACCGCGACTTTGACGTTATGCGCGACGACGCGGAGAATGGCGGCGCGCTGGGTAAGAAGGCGAACGCTTCCACCGCATTGGAAACGCCGGTGCGCTCACGACACGCGCATCCTGGCAAGGAAAACGATACCCCGTCGGTGGTGTCCACGGGTGGTCGCAGTGCCAAGGCGAAGGCGCGAGACTTGCTCCAGTACATTGCGCCCGATATTGCCTTGTACGAGAAGGAGAAGAAGAGACACAGGGCTGGCGCGCCGTGGGGTGGCAAGCGAGCGACAGATCTGGCCGAGAAGGAGAAGAGCGCCAAGGCTGGCGCAAAGTCTACGCACGAAGACCAGGAGGGGGAGACCAAGCGACCAGCCAAGAAGCACCGTCCGTCGCTGCCCGAGGTCGACATACGCATCGTGGTGACTGGCTACAAGCGATGGGTGGGGGACAGGAACAAGGAAGACCAAGATCGGGTAAGCTGAATCAGGGCCCCATGTGGCCATGTCGTGTCTGCGGATGCTAAATCTGTCTGCAGAGAAAACTCCGCGATGTTGGAGTCCAGATTGTGCATGAATGCCAACCGTGCGACTATGTCGCCGCGCCGAATGCCATGCGCACGGTCAAGTTCCTCTGCGCCCTGGCGCGAGGAGCCACCGCCTTGTCGACCGACTTCATCGAGCAAGCCCTCCAGACGGGCGAAATCCCGGCCCCGGACGATTTCTTGTTGCAAGACGAAGCTGCCGAAAAAAGGTACAACCTGAAGCTCGAGAGGTCGGCCTCGCGAGCCAAGGCAAACAGAGGGAAGCTCCTCCAGGGAATTCCCATTTATTGCACGGAGAAGATTCGCAACGGCACAGAGAGCTTCCGGGCCATTGCCGAAGCCAACGGTGCGATCTTTAAGCTTTACCGGGCACGAAGCGGTACGACGATCAAGCCGACCACGGCGGAGGAGGACGGCGGCGCTCCGCCGGAGCCGGTGTATCTGCTCAGCAACAATAGCAGCGAGGACAAGCAGCTGTGGCCCCGGTTCGAGGAGATGGCCAAGAATGGCAACATGGAGCCGCGCATCGTGGCACCGGATTGGCTCCTCGACGTGGCCATGGCGCAGCAGGTGCGCTTCGACAAGACGTTCTTGGCAGAGAACTTCTACAGGAGGGAGAGCAAGTGAATGGGCCGGGTCGGGCTTTGACGCATGTGATGATGGAGTTTTTGGAGTTTGCCTGGCAAAGGCTATCCGGGGCTTGGATTACGCCGAGGTGGCGGTAGCTGGCGTGGCGGAGCGCGGGCACGTCGGAGATGCGCGCCGTTGGGGTCGTTGCTCGTAGTGCCGTGTACGCCTGCAGAACAATGCATCAGAAGAACTTGACACCGGGAGAGTCGTCTTGGCCGAAGATTTGTGCTTTGCCCCGCTTGGCGAGGATATTCAGCGCTTTGAGGAGCACCTCGCTGTCCATGCCGTGGAGTGCTGTTGTCCTCCGTCAGCACATTCAGGTTCAAGACCAGAGACGGGTGCAGCGACTCGCCAGTCCCTCTCGTGCCCTCCCCCTCGGTCAACTCATACAGCGTCAACACACTGCCCTTTTGCCCCGTCTCCTCGACATAGCCCTCGACGACGGCGGCCCACTCCTCGGGCTTGCGCCAGTAGACGAAGACGACGTCGCCGGCCGATTCCTTGGCGACGTACTCGGCGCGGCCTTCCTTGCGCATGAAGTCGAGGAGCTCGCGGATGTCGGCGGGGCCGAGGCGGCGGTCGATGCGGCGGTTGCGGAAGAGGTCTGAGTCGGCGGCGGCGGAGAGGTGCAGGCGGAAGAGGCGGTGGTGGCTGGCGTAGGCGAGGACGAGTGCCGACCACTTTATGAGCTGGGCGTGGTGCGTGGTGAGGTTCGTCTGGCGGGTGAAGAAGGCGGGGAAGTGGTACTCGCGGGGGAAGGGGAAGGGGGCATCTGCGGAGGGTGCGGTGATGGCCATGCTGGGATGAGGATGTCGGCGATGGGCTCGTGTTGGCGTGGGTTTGGGGTTGAGAGGTTGAATGTTGGAGCGAATGGGGGGGGTCACGGTAGGGGTTTACAGTTGACCGCAGGGGTCCACAGTTGACCGTAGGGGTCCTTGCGGCGGGACAAGCCACGTGCTGCGACGCGTTGTCTGACGCCTGGAGGTCGCATCTCCGCGACGACAATACGCAATCCGCGACGGTCTGGACGGAAAGAAAACGCACGAGCACCACCTGGCGGCGGCCGCTAATATCCGCCTACGACGATGGAAAGAGACTCACAGGCGCTGCGGTCCTGGACCAGGGGACGGACCGCCGCTGATGGGGGCCGCCGCTGATGGGGACCTCCAATCGGCTCGCCGGGATCCGTCATCTTGTCCCTACCAGGCCGCGATAGAGTACGCCTTCTTCCTCGGCCCAATCCGTGCATCTCTTGCCCTCGTGGGGAAAGGAGCAAATCGAGACCGAGAGACCTGTTGCGCTCTGTCGACAAGGCACCGCTTCAAGGGACCGGGAGTCACATTCACCCACCACCGTGAGCCTGTAACGCGTCCCAGAGATATTGATAATAACCCACGGCCAGCCTTCATTGCTCGTCGTGGCGATAACAAAGGCACGCCCTCGGCCCCGGACCCCACGCAAAACGGCATTTGTCCTTCTCCGCGGACCATCGCTGCTCGGGTGCGGTGCCGCCTCGAGGTGATTGGGCAGCGCTATCGTTGCCGGAGCCGGAGCCTTATCAACATGACCTCCGGTCACCAATCGTGAATGAAGTCGCCTGATGGTCATGAGTGCATGTACCCGGGTGGCTCCTTGGAGTCCCTCGGCGGCGAGGAACGGCCCTCCTAGCAATCTACAACCCTACGCATAAGCCATGGCTGAGCGGCCGAAGAAGGTGGTGGTTGTTGGCCTGGGAATGGTGGGCATTGCCTTTGTGTAAGCTTGGGTGCACCGGATGCTCCCCTTCTTCCTCTAATACGCGGACTAGAAGCTCCTGAAATACGACGCGAGGGCACGAGAATACAACATTACCGTTCTGGGAGAAGAATCTCACCTGGCGTACAACCGGGTCGGCCTCACAAGCTTCTTCGAGCATCGCAAAGTCGAGAATCTCCATCTGAATCCCGCCGAATGGGTAGGCACCTTTTCACTCTCCGCCGTCTGCGAAGAAGACTCTGACCGGGTGCAAGTACACAAGTGCCTCGAAAGACGCACTGGGATGCCACATCAACACCGAGGTGGTCGACATCAACTCCGAGCAAAAGACGGTCAGCTGTGCAAACGGCAATGTCGTCCCGTACGACGTGCTGGTTCTCGCGACCGGCTCCGATGCCTTGCTCCCCCGCCACACACCTGGCCACGATGCCAGCGGCGTTTTCGTCTACCGGACCATCGATGACTTGATAAGCCTGATTGAGTTCGCCGATGCGAAGAAAGGCACCGTTGGCACGGTCGTCGGTGGCGGCCTGCTTGGCCTCGAAGCTGCGAAAGCCATGATGGACCTCGGGTCGTTTGCAAAGGTCAAGCTCGCTGAGCGAAACAGATGGATACTCAGCCGGCAACTGGACGAAGACGCCGGCAGCATGGTCGTCCAACAAGTCAACGACCTGGGCCTGGACGTGATGCTCGGCAAAAGGGTTCAGCGCATCAAGGTTGACGAAAAGAACAGCGTCACGGGGGTGGTGTTTGAAGACGGCGGGGAGACTGATTGCTCGACTATATGTTTTGCCATTGGAATCCGGGCGAGGGACGACCTGGCCCCCGCAGGTCTGGCCTCAAATGTGCCGAGCGTGGCGGTGGGATTATCGTGAGCGATCATCTCGCCACCAGTCACCCGGACATTTACGCCATTGGAGAGTGCGCAAGCTGGAAGAGCCAGACGTTCGGTCTCATTGCTCCGGGCGTCGAAATGGCCGACGTCCTCGCGTTCATCCTGACGCAGGCCAAACTCCACTCTCCCAGGACGTTCAAACGCCCCGACCTCAGCACCAAGCTGAAGCTTCTGGGAGTCGACGTGGCCAGTTTTGGCGACTTTTTCGCGGATCGCGATGGTCGCCAACCATCATGCCGCCCAGGAGATACTTGCCGTCCGCCGTGAAGATGTATTTCTTGTAGACGTTCTGGAACGGGTCCCTGTAGGTCAACGCTTTGACAGTGGTGTCATGCAGGCCTTTTGCCGAGTCCCCGTTCAGGAGCCTCTTCACATGCCGCGCAGGGAGATGCCTTGGCCCACCGAAGACTACGTCAAGGTGGTACCGATGGTCAAGAACATGAAGGAGCTCGACACCCCCCCGAGCCAACTGATCCTTGGCGCAAGGAGAGAAGGCGACGAGGGGGATGACCTTGACGACGACACCTAGATCTGCTCATGTCACAACGTCACCAAACGCGACGTCGTCAACCGTGTCAAAGACGGCTCCTGCAAGGATATCGGGGCCATCAAGTCCTGCACCAAGGCCGGCACAGGATGCGGTGGGTGCATGCCCCTCGTCACCACGATATTCAAAAAGACCATGGCCACCTTGGGCAACGAAGTCAAAAACCACTTGTGCTCGCACTTCAGCTTCTCACGCGCCGATCTATACAACATCATCATGGTGAAGCGGTTACAGACGCTGGCAGAGGTGATGCGGGAGGCGGGCAACGACAAGGACAGCTCGGGGTGCGAGCTGTGCAAGCCAGCCGTGGGCAGCATCCTCGCGTCGTTGTGGAACAAGCATGTCATGGAGAAGCCGACTCACGGGCTGCAAGACACGAACGACCGCTTCTTGGGCAACATCCAGCAGAACGGCACGTACTCGGTCGTCCCTCGTGTGCCCGGTGGCGAGATCACCCCCGACAAGCTGGTCGCCATTGGCGAGGTGGCCAAAAAGTACAGGCTGTATACGAAAATCACGGGTGGACAGCGCATCGACTTGTTTGGCGCCAGGAAACAGGATCTCATCGACATCTGGAGTCGGCTTGTGGCGGCCGGAATGGAATCTGGCCACGCTTAGCCAAGTCGCTGAGAACAGTCAAAAGCTGCGTGGGCTCTACCTGGTGCAGGTTCGGCATCGGCGACAGTGTCGGCATGGCAGTGCGCCTCGAGGAGCGGTACAAGAGCATCCGGGCACCGCACAAGATCAAGGGTGGCGCAAGCGGCTGCGTGCGTGAATGTGCCGAGGCGCAGAGCAAAGAGTACGTATGGCTCCTCCCTTCGCTCTCCTGGAATCAAGGCTGACCCTGCCCAGCTTCGGTCTGATTGCCACCGAACAGGGCTTCAACGTCTTTGTCGCTGGAAACGGCGGCGCGAAACCAAGACACGCAGAGCTCCTGGCCAAGGACGTGCCCCCGGCCGACGTCGTCCCTATCCTCGACCGATATCTGATGTTTTACATTCGCACGGCCGACAAGCTCCAGCGCACGGCGCCCTGGGTCGAGAGCTTGCCTGGTGGCATCAAGTACCTGCAAGAAGTAGTCCTCGAGGATAAGCTGGGCATCTGTGCCTCGCTGGAGTCGCAGATGCAGGAGCTTGTTGGCAGCTTCTTCGACGAGTGGGCCGAGGCCATCAGGAGCCCCGCCATCGCAGCCAAGTTCAAGCAGTTCCAGAACACAGACGCCTCGAGATTGAGCAAGAGAGGGGCCGGAGCCGGCCTGTCTTCTGGGCCAAGGACTCGGCGACGGAGGACTTCAGGGGCCTGCGAGAGAGATGGGAGCAGCATGTCGTGGCAGCCCGTCATCGAGGCGTCGTACCTTGACGGCGCCGATGAGCTCCCCAACGGCGTCTCGGCGAACATAAAGCGCAGCGACACGCAACTCGCCGTGTGGCGCTTCCGCGGCCGGTTCTATGCCACGCAGCAAATGTGTCCCCACAAGCGGGCGTTTGTCCGACGGCCTCCTGGGCCAGAGCCCCTGCCATGGGCAGCCGGGAGACGACACGTCGCCGCCGCCCGCGGCATCTCCATGGGTCTCGTGCCCGCACCACAAGCGCAATTTTGACCTGAGCAGCGGCTCGTGCAGCAACGACGCCGCCCTCTCCATCGCCACGTTCCCTGCCCAAGTCCGCCCGGACGGCATGCTGTACCTCGAGCTCCCGCCCGTGGAGGAGCTGGACGCGGCGCTGGGCACGAGCCGGTGGCTGGTGCGCAAGGGCGAGAGCGGCGAGCCGCCGCTTGCGGAGCTGGATCGGAAGATTCGTCTTGTCGGGCAGCGGGCGAGGAAGCCGGACGGCGTCAAGCTGGTCGGGGCTAGAATGGCGAGACCGGTTGAGCTGATGCTCGGAGGATGTGGAGTTGCTCCCGAGTGGTAGATGCATGGTCGGCGTGTTCTCGTATGTCATGAACCATGGGGGTTATTTCCGTGCGTAATTCACCTGTCCATCCTAGAATGCATATATATCACTTGGAAGAAGATGAAGTCGCGCTCGGCATGTGTGGCAAGCGGTTACATGGCACGACGCGCTACAGTGAGAGCATCCGCGTTCTTGGACATGAACTGGCCAATGGCATGTAAGTCTGCGAGCCGGCCAATAAAGGCCTTTTGGAGCTTGGCACTTGCGAGGTGACCTGCATTAGCTCCCAAGAGTGGGAAAACATATCGTGCGTCAATGTCTCAGACGTCACGCCGTGCCTCGACATTCCGACGTCATGACCCTTGGCCCGCAGCCCACGTCACCAACCCGGATCCACACCATGGCAGCAATCACCAAACAAGGTGTAAACGCTAGAGAATGTCGGTAGCTGTGGGGATCTAATACTGGCTAAGCTCTCATCGCCTGACGCATCAGCGACCGGTTTAGGTCTCCCCAGTCTAGCCCAACATCATTAAATCAACTGCCCCTGAGATCTTCGGTCCTGCCAGATATAAAGTAGTATGACAAGAACGAGTCGAGTAGAAGCAGACAAAGATGAACACACGAGAGCACACCAGCACTGTGACCCCCGTCACTGTTTACCTGCCTCTATACCCCCTCTGCTTGGTCACGCAGGTCCCATGCCCCCCAGCCTTCCATGCACCAATTTGTTTTCAAGACAAGGAGAAACGTAAAGTCAAGCTTTTCCGTTCGACGACACTGTTTGCCCATGATCGTACAGTATTCATAGCAAAGAAGAGGCGTGAAGACGATGCAAATCAAGTGGAGTGCCTTCGTAGCTGTCGCCCCAAACGAACCCCCAACGCCGAGTTGGCCCAGATCGAAAACGAGGGCCATCAAGTATCCATGTCTTCAGCTTCGCTCATGCTGCCGTATCCGGTGTCGCGCTCCGATCCGTCCACGGCCTTGGTCACCATCAGGCATCGCTCGACCACCTTGTTGCGAAGTTCGGAGCTGACGCCGCATTTATCTGCCCATGGTTTGCCCATCCAGATCCGGAGGTTGCTCGAGAGTTTGGCCATGGTCGGTTCCAATTCGTCTCTCACCCGCCGGTTCTCGAGGAACTGCTTCATCAACTCCATGCACGCGGTGAATCCCAACAGCGTCATGGCCGACATATACTCCAACCTTATGATCCCGTCGTCGAAACCTAGGCGCCGGATGTCGGCCGCCGTCAGGGTCGTGGTCCGGCTGAGATGCTTAATGGCTAGCGCACAGTCCAGAGTGAGCTCGAGGTTCCGGTTATAGACGTGCGGACACGGTGCAATGCCCAGTGCCGAGCCGCCGAAAGTGCTCTCGATCCCGTCTGCCGTCATCGCCTGGCCAGCCGCTTCAATGTTGTCGGCTCGAGACTCTTCGACGAAAACTGCGCGTGCCAGTATGGCGCGAAGTTGAGCAATAGAGCCAATCGGGGCCACATCGATGGCCAATTCGATCTTCTGCGCCTTGTCTGCCAGTCCCTGGGCATCCTCCTCCAAGGTGGCCGTCAGGACGCGATGCAAGGTTTCGGTCGACCACCAAGCCGCAACGGCATCCATCGGCGAGCCCACGGCGGTGTCCTCTACCACGCTATCCATGCCGTCGATGTGGACATCCACGTCATGGGCCGTGTCCACGTTGAATGCCAGGTTATTTGCACGTTGGATGACGGAAGCACTCAGGACGTCGTCGCATTCCTGCTCCACCAGCGCGACGAGATGGTCTGGCAGCTCATTCTCGTGTCGCGTCGAGGATCCGCGGCGCAGCTGGACCAGCATCCGGTTCAGCTGGCGGGCCTCGTTCCACCGCTTTCTTGCAAGCTTTGCTGCGATGGTGTTGATGGCTCCCAGCTGCCAGTGGTTGTGGCTCAGATCCCAAAGAAGGATGCGGATATGGAGCGCCTTGAGCATCAAGCGGGTGGGCGTGTCGGGCACAGTGCCCGACGCGAGCAGGGTCAAAATCAGGCGGCTCTTGCAGATATCCATGTCGCCCCCGGCCAGCTGCGAGTCGAGCGCAATCGACCAGGCCTGGACCCTGGCAGTCTCCTGCTCCTCCGTCAACCCCGTCAACATCTGGTAGCCGTGGACGCCGATGGCGTTGCGCAGGCTGAGCTTCATAGTCTTGAGAATCAACGCAGCCGCCTCCAGGAAGAAGTTATGTCGAGGTACCCAGACCGTCTGGATGGCCGTGAGCCACGCTTGGCGACGCACGTGGATCGAGGACGCCAGGGGTGGCGCCGCCCTCAAGGCCGTCGCCTGCTGCTTCTTGAGCCTTGCTCCGGGCGTCGCGAACAGCGACGGCACAAATACCCACAGCATGGCTCCAAAGAACACCAGCAGCTTGAGCGAGGTATGGACATGGTATCCCATGACGTAGAGGTCGAGAGTCGACGATACATGCCCGAGAAGTCGGAGCGGCAAGGCGAACAGGCCGCGGCCTTCTGGCTTTTCGTTGCTCACCTCATTTTCTCCAACGGCTTCCAGAATCATTAGGCCAGCAAGGGAGCCAACCATGAGTTTCCCAAAGTAAGGGCTGGCGTTGTTGACCCAGCCGTTTTGCTGCATCTGTTGGTGCTGTTGTATCTGCTGTTGGCGCACCACGGCCGGGTTGCTGCCACGGAAGGGTTGCTGAGACATGGGGTACGGCTGGCCGACAGCCATCTGGGCAGAGATGATTCGTTTCATGTCGTCGGGCACATTGATCATACCCGGGGCGTTGCCGCCGCCATCCTGGGACGTGGCCATGGGTGAGTTGGCAAACTGCTGGCGGTCGTCTTGGGGATATTGCATCGGCGTCGGCGGGTGTTGCATGGGGCTAACTGAGCCGTTCATGGCGCCGGCCATGAACAACTTCTCGAAAGCCGCTATTCTATCCTTCATGGCGAGGTTTTCGTCCGCCAGTCGGTTGTTACGCTTCTCGAGATGGCGGATGTACTCGGTCGCTTTGCTCAAGACCTGCGTCGGCGGTTAGCAAAGCAACAACATCAAGTCGTCGTGTCTGAACAACTTACGGTTGCCTTGTTGAGCTTGTGTGCGGGCGTCAGGCCGTGAAGCTCCTCGCGGTCCTCGGTCGTGTCTTCGCCCCTGGCGCTCTTGGACATGATTCTCAGGCTGGGGACGCTGTCACGCAGGGCGGCAATCTTGTCGTTGATGTTGGTCCGATACCTCTTCTCGATCATGTTGTGCGCCGTCTTCTTCACAGGCTTGTCCTCGTCGTCCATGTCGTCGTCTTCGTCCAACTCGTCGGTCACTTTTCGCTTGCGGTTATCCTTCCTGGCGGACGGGCCGGCCAGGTCGGGAGAAGAAGCAGCTCCAGCCTTGGCGTCGCTCCTGGACGAGTCAGGGCTGGACGCGCTCTTAGGGGAGTTGTACTGGAGATGAGGCGGCATGGCGATGTTTCGAAGCTCCTCCGTCGACAAGGCAGCCGCCGCATCAGCACCAGCACCAGCTTGAGTGACTGCAAGTACCGGGGGTCTGCTCTGGTCAGAGGTGCCCGGGTTGGACCCGAAGGCGTTGGTCAGGTCAACGTTGGGGGGCGGAAACCCGTCGAACGAGGGGGACACCTCATGGGCCCGAGGCCGCGATGGCCGGTCAAAGGCAGCGAGTGGCCATGAGGTGGTCACAGAGCCGGCTTGGGCCGGAGGCGCGGTGCCAGCGGAGCTAACGTCAAAGGAGTCGAACTGGGGAGTGACTTGAAAGTCCCACGCAGAAGAAGAGCCATAGAAGGGCTGGGAGCTGCCGTCAGCGGGAGGGTTGGAGGGATCTGAGTTTGCATCTGAGACAGCAGCGCCATCGCCCATGAAGCCGAACACGGGCTCGTCGAGCCCAAATCGGCTCGTGGAGTCGTCGTCGGCCATGGGGGGGACCCAGCAGCTGAGGGCGGCGCCGCCTGGCTATGGAGCTGGCGATCAAATCAGATGCAGAAGGCAGGCAGGCAGGCAAGCAGGCGCCTGGGACGGCGTGCGTCGGGTCGGTCGCTGGCTCGAGGCCTAACCCAGCGGCTACCGAGGCAGCACGACGTACGAGACAGCGCGCGGCGGGGGAGTGCGACCTGGCGTGTCGGGCGTGTCGGGCGTGTCGGGCGTGGTCACCTTTGGCGTGTGGTCGAGGGCGGATCGGACGAGGTGGTCGTGGCCGTGGTTGGACGTTGTCCGCAGGCGATGGCCAAGCAAGCCAAGGTCGGGGCAGGCGAAGGCACCAAGCTAGGGCCGTCGTCGGGAGATTTGTTCCTGTCCGGACCGTTGGGAGTTGGGAGTCGGGGGGTTGGGAGCAATGCAGTCGAGGGCGTACGGATAATACAGAGCAGATTGTCTCAGCGCTGCGAGATCGGATCGACCGGCGACGGGCAGGCCAGTCACGGGGCGCGGTGGGACGAGCAGCGAGGCACACAGACTTGTTTGCCCGTGTGCGACGAAGGCGAGAGATGCGGCCAGATTGATGAGCTCAGCCCAGCTCAGCCCAGCTCAGCGTGCCTCCAGCAAGGCAAGGCAGGCAAGGCAGCAAGGCAGCAAGGCAGCAAGGCAGGCAGGTTGGGGAGGGAGGGATGGGATGCAGCTCGGTCGTCGCGGCGCAGAGCAGAGGGCAGGCGGAGGGCGGCAGCAGCAGCCCCGGACGCTCGTACGCTGGCCGGGCGGGAGGCGGGCAGGCGGGAGGCGGACAGGGGGGCTGCCGCGAGTTGGCTTCTGAAACCTGCAACGACCAGAGAGGGCATCGGCATGTCGACGACGAGCAGGTGCATGTACTTGTATAAGGCAGGGCGGCCAGGGCTGTGCCGCGCGAAGACGGCCGTGCGAGCCGGCCGTGCGAGCCGGCCGTGCGAAGCCGAGGACGAGGACCGCGGGCACAGGGGATTCTAGGCAGCAGCACGGGCGCCAAGGACAGCCAGGGGCTGCGTTTCCGGGAGGCATCGCGGGCGGACAAGAGGCGGCGGCGACGTCGAGACGGACGACGGCACCTGTGGACACCTGCTGCCGAGCAACCGTCGTCAATGGCCAGCGACCGGGGGCGGGCCCCGGCGGCGCACAGGGAGGGGGTGCGGCATGTGCCGGGCCACCCTGGCCGACATCGTACGATTCGGATGTGGGTGACAGGTGTCACGCAAGCGCCGCCGCGCTGGGAAATACAGGCGCCAACGCCAACGGCGCCCGCCGGCTGCCGCTGCAGGCAACCAAAATAGCAGACGAGCACCCGCCGCACCCGCCGCACCGTCCAGCCGGCAGCCGCAGCTCGGCGGCTCGCCTGGCCCGCCGAGGCCTTCGCCGACGTCGCCCGCGTCGACGCCAGGCACTCGTCAGCCACCTCCGGCCTGGGCGTGGGGACGCGTGGGGATGGGAAGGGTCCGGGTCCGGGATGCGGGCAAGCCTCGATATTGGACGGTGCGCGGCACGGGATGCAACGGTGCCTGTATGCGCATGCTCGGCCAGCCATGTGGACTGTTGCCTGTATGCCACGCAGCGGCCAGGACAAGACGAAGGGAGCCGCCAGGTTGCGACGGCGGCCCGGGCCCCGGACGTCGAGGGCCGGCTCCGAAGCATCGCCTGCATTCACCTGCCATTCAGCGCCTCTGCTTTCCAAGTAGCCCTCGGCCCTCGGGGGGGATCCTGCGACGCCGTGCCTCCACCTACCCTAGACCGTGGCTACCAAATTACAGGGTAAACAGTCACGATGATATAACGGCTGTTGCCTGATGCTTGTATTTTAATCAACAGTTTAACCTTTAGAGTATTTTCCTCAAAGAGCAATACCATCATCAAGTTAATCTAAATGCCTAAAGATTAATGTAGTAACTTCGGCTGTTAAGCTGGGCTAAATATATCGTGGTTCCCTGGTTCCGCCGAACCTCTCGAGAGGTCGACGATCTCTCACGCCCGCTCGACTGTCTCTGCCCCCAGGAACCCATGGCGAACCGGGGGTCCGACGGGGGCCGACGTCCATCGCGTCTTGGGGGCCAGCCATATGTGCAGGGCGCTTATGCCGCCAATGAATGGAATGGGCTCCGGCCAGTGCCTGAACCTGTGCCTCGGCGGCTTAAGGAGCCGGAACCCTGCCGCTGGCGGTGCATCGCCGCCGACTCGGGCGCACGGCGGCGAGCCCGCCGGCCGTTGCCGTGATGGCATCGGCGACATCCTCCGGCGGATCCGTTCGCACCTGCCCCAGTTGTGGCCAGGCCGTGGACACGTGCGTACTCGCATCTGCACATGTGGCCGTAAACCGAGCGATGCCCGAGCTCGAAGCCGCACCTACCTGGCGAGATGCGGACACCTGGCGAGATGCGGACAAGACGTCTACCGGGGGAGTGGTTCGCACGGAAACATCCCCACTGCCCCGTCCTGCCAGACGAGGCCGTACGGCCAGTATGCATGGGACGGCGGTCCAGGCAGTTGGAGATCCGTACGCCGTCCAGCTTGACGGGCCGTCAGCGAACGTGCGACGAAACGAACAACCAAAATAGTCCGCGTCTCTTTGCTTTCACCGGCCTCCTATTTGAATTTAATATGGCGCTCTAGCCAAGGCTGCACCGACGGCGGCTCGAGGCATGCAGCTCCACCTGTCGCTCATTGCATCTCATCCCTGGCCCACAGCCGGATGTAGTCCGAACGAGCATGCAGACCCTGACCTTCGCCCCTGGATCTAGATGGTCCTTGCGCTCGTCCACGCTATCGATGACAACCGTGACTAGCGCAAAGTGCGAGTTGAAGGCGGTCCAACTCTGTTTTCTAGCCGTCTTCGCTGAAACCCGCCGAGACTCTCGCCACGCACGACGCTCCTGGGCAGTTGTCCATATACGCCCTCGCTCTGCTTCTCCAGTTGCGAGACTAGGGTCCTGAAGATGCTGGACCCTTTGTTTTCCCACAGTCGTGGAGCCATGCCTTGTCGACGATGGAGGCGACGCTTGTCTGTCCCTGGTATGCGGAAGTGGATGGCCTGATGGTCCCTTGACGACGACGTATTCGAGAACTTCCCTCCCCTCCTAGGCCATTCCGCACGCACCAGGCGCGCTCATTTTCAGGGCGTTGTCCAGATGGGCTTCCATGCGTCTTGGGCGCAAGGCTTGCGTTGCAGTGGCTCATCTCGATCAGGAGCACCTCTGACGCGTCAGGGAACTCTGCTTGGCAGCGCCGGCCCTTCAGACGTGGCTATGGACGGCTCGGTTGCATTTCAAAAATAACCCCCCC